>JAQIXP010000102.1:0-36490 GCA_034700285.1 Proteroiulus fuscus | reverse complement strand
ATATGTACCGTTAGTTAACATGGAGATTCCCATAGGAGCATGCATTTTTTAAAAGTGTGGACAGCCCCCTTAACTATTTTCAGAGAAATATTTTAACAAAATTCTTCAAATCTATCAAAGCAGATATAAGCTTTAATCCAATTTTTCTTGGATTAAAAAAAAATACAATTTTCTATGTAAAATTGGCACTATACCTAACCCTAATTTAACTATATAGGATTAGCACGAGCAAACCTCATTTCCCAGAACAACACAAGGGGGTTTCAAAGTTCATGACAAAGTTTTAAATCTGTCATGTATATTTAGCTTAGGGTTCATCTATACGAGAATCCCATAACTCCCAGGATTTACTTTATGACAAAGAAATTCAGATTGGATTTAAGGGCATCAGAGGCCCTATATATTTATGGCAATTGCATGCAGATTCCCAACTTTTGCAGTTAATGGTTGCAACAGCAAAGAAATTTATGCTCAGTACACAAAGATGAGCAGTAGGTACTGAGCATGCGCAGTGACCTCAGTCAGACATTCTCAGGATGAAATACGATCAAAGGATGCCACTGATAGAATAAAAATTTCCCATCACGTCTCTATAAATAATGTCGCAACTCTATTTTCCATTTTGAGGCCTTACAAATATTTATGGGTATTTTCGTAGGCCTATAGAGCGGCCTTTTAGCCCACTATAGGTCCCAATCGTAAAATGATGTTGTTTATTTATCAAAATCATAACTCACATTAGAAATGATTAAAACGTTATTCTCAGCAATGGATAGCATTCATCACTTTCGCATGGAGGGATATTAGGGGTTAACCGTGCGAAAGAAGAATGGGAAAGATTGGTAATTGGGGGCCATTTGATTTGTGTCAACATTACACACAAAAAGGCAAAAAGTATTTGCCAGAAAAAAAGAGGTTTAATTTAATGGCGATTTTGGCTTAATACATATACAGTACTAAGGGCCAGTTTCTCCAACAAGAGTTAACATTTAAACAACGTTAATTTTAGATTATCTTTACTTTCCTGAATTTTAATTGGCCCAAATTAGTCACATGATCATAATAAAGCAGGATTAACTTTGTTGGAGAATTGTTGGAGAAACTGCATGGCCCTTAGTAGCATGATACAATTTCCAGACCATATGAAATTGTAATTTTAAACTCATTTTTAATGATATATATATATGCAATTAAAACTGCAACAGTATTTGGCAACTACCCTGGGCTGCACCCAGTAATCCAATTTATTTTAAAAGGGGTGGAGGGACCCGACCCAAATTTTTTTTTTTAAATTTGGCCTACCGGCAAAAACTTCAAGGCATTTGTACATTACAGTCATGTACTGCAAACCTGACATTTCCAGGTTTTCCAAACGGCCAGGCACCCTGTTTTATGTTTAATATGGCTTGTACTGTGCCACAGATAAATTGTTTGAATTAAATCCTTATTAAAATTGCATGGCAAGGTACCAGTTAGCAAATCCATGTAGTCTATGAAATACAGGGTGTCCCAAAAGTTGGTAATCATAGGAAATTTGGAATTATATTAAATAAGGCTCAGTATGGCAGAGGGGGGGGGGTGTCCACCAAGCAGTTTGTAAAACACTGTTACAGAACCCCACATATGCGATCCTTGAGATCTACTTTAAAACAGAAAGTCAGTAACTGAAATGGAAAAATCACCCTGTAAAAAACTTTTATTTTGGGCAATATATAATGCGAGAGAAAAAAGAATACCCAAAACTTCACAAATATGTTCTAGATCAGTTTAAAAATTGTTAGTTGAGCAACAAAACAATACTTCACGTCCATAATCCAGGGGCAAGCCTTTAAGTTTGATTGTCAGTTCGAGTCAGTCAGAGGAACAAAATGATATTCTGATGATAAATAAATGAGCTTCGAAGCTCATCCTTATGACGTCATTTACAGTTCCACAACAAACGACAATGTATGCATGAGCTCTTTTACTTTTTTTTTTTATTAACTTACTATAGTCAGAACATGGCTGTGAAATTTTGGTGAATGCATTCTTTCTCACTACATATGTATATTATCCAATGGTAAAAACTTTTGTTAGGGTGATCATCCCCTTTACTGCAAAAACAGGACAAAATTGAAACCTATAAGAAAAACAAATTCAGAGCTCAATAAAGTTAAACAGCAACGTATACAATTTTTCCCCATCCTCAAAAGGGCAATTAACTGAACTTTTTTAAGCCTTTGCTTAACTTTTTTTCTAAGGCAAACACGACTTTGCTTAATGCATCGAGCAAATTTTTATCTAGAATTTTTCATCAAGATGTGGATTTTTTTTGTTAGAACAGTCAAACGAGTGTTTATGCTGCTTGCGATACAAACATTTTTTATCTTTCTTGAAAGTGCTTAAAAATAATAAAAAAATTAATTCTGAAGTTTCGCAATTAAGGGTCATGTACGTACTCTGTGCGTCGGTCTATTGAGTCATCAGGCACTCCGAAGATCGATTACTCACATGAAGTCAAGATCTTTTTTATCTTAAATATAATTAATTTATAGACTGGTTGCATTTTTTCTATCTCCCCGGAATACGAATTCTGCTTCACCGCCCTTCCATTTTTTCGTTCTGACCGTTCTATTCTAGGGTCCTAGAATTGGCAACTGCTGTTTGTGGCAGTTAGGCCTCACAATTATAACACATGGACCGCCTCACACAATTGGATCGGGTCTTACACATTCTTCCACGGCTTCACATAAGATTACTGAAGCAATGAAAAAACTTGTTCAATGAACTCTGGTGAAGAACTGGACGACTTATGGGTTTGCCAATGAATGCGAGTGACTGCTTCAAGAAAGCAGTCCATCATTCCTTTTCTTGCATTTTTTGCCTTAGGCAGAAAAGTCTCTTGACTTATCAGCCAGAGAAGAAATAATTCAGTCTAGCAAGTCAATCAACTTGATATTAAAACATACTTTATGGATCTTAATAGTGATGTTTTTATGAACCAGACAGGCTTAAAGTGTGAGGCCTGTCAAAATACTTTCTGAAAAAACTTCTGATAAATTTCTGAAAATCAGTGCCCAGTCAGAATTGGAAAATTTGGCCAGTCTCTTTCACTCGAATTTGTTATGTAGCCTACATTTTTTTCAACTATTTTGTAAGATGAATTTATGCTGACAATTGAAAATGAAATTGATGGCTTAATTCACAAGTAGCGAATGAGCCAAAAGTGGCTTTCGAGATAATAGCGTTTTTGTGGGGAAAAAGGTAGCCTATAATTTGGAAATAACCAATGTTAAATGGGTGAAAGTTGATGAACAGATGAAACATATATTTCGTTGGGAATGTGCTAATTTTTGTTAAATAATTAAATTAGCAAATTAATTTGAGAAATAAAAGGTTTAAAAATGCACATTCGTAACTTTTAACTTTTAGGGATGATATCTTAGTGGATATTCGCTACTATTCACTTAGAACTGTAACTTTAACATTAGTATTGGTTTAAGTAATTTCTGTAACTTTAAGTGAATTATATATAGGGACACTTCCAGGATCACAATTGTTTACTTACCAGTATCTCATTTTTCCAAAAAAAAAATTCGCTCATACTCGTGAATTAAGTCATCGATTATGTATAATCAAATTCAGTAATTGCACGTTAAAAACTGGGATTATAAAGTAAGTCATCGGTCATAGGATTAATTCTCCTGAACTGTCACTAAAGTAAAAAAAAAAAAACATTAGGTAAAGGAAAAAAGATTGGTAATCTTTTGATGGAAAATGGATGTGGACAAAAGGTAAATGCCAAAAGACACGGCTATATACTGTTTTAGCCATATATTTTCAGATGATCATCAATTGAATTTAAACATCGACTCAAAAGAAAAGAGAAAAAGAAGGACATGAGTGATCATCTATTCCATCTCCAATGAAAAAAGTGTGAGGCGGTTTTTGTATTGATGCACTCTGGTGAATAAAGTCAGGTGGGATCTATCAGTGCCCTATGATTAATGATATATTTTTTTTTTCGTTTTTTCTAATTTTTTATTTTTTTTTTGGAGTCATAGTAACGGTGATCAGTTAGCGGCATTGACACGGTGAATTTGCCAATTAATCCTTTTCTTTCGATTTCTCCCCTTTTTGTGCATTTAGGCATCTTGCACTGATTATGTGAAACTCTTTGAAGCGTGGCTGTATTCTCACACAGCCAAGCTGCTGGTTTAACTATTGTAAACTATCACGCAAAACTATATCCCTTTAAGAAAAGTAGATAAATATTCAATATTGGATATTGAGGCTAATTCAAGTGCAAAACATGCGTTAGCACAAAGGTTAGAGCTCTATATATTTGTGCAGTACCGGTATCCGCAGTATAATACCTGGTAGGCTTATGAATTAATATTATTTAGAAACTAAATTCTATACCTGTAGAAATTATAAAAGCATGATTAAACTCACCTAGAGTCCCACTGTCCATTTCAGATCTTGGTAGCAAAGGGTCATTGAATGTAAAGCATGATTTCGGATGAAAATATGATAACATAACGGTAAAACTAGGCACCTGTTTGGAGGCACAAGAAAGCGTCGCGGACTAGCTTCGTTGTCTAAAAACTTGGGACAGTTTTGATCGCACTTAAATGTTTGTAAGATGTTCAGGAATGTCCCCGGATTGTCCTTTTGCACACACACAATCATGAAGTTTATATAATTTTAGGATAAAACCACAAGAAAAGTCTGAAATACTTCGGACGAGATGCCCACGCACAACAACAACATCGCAGAAAATACCGCTAGCTAAGTAAACCGACAGGGGTGACAATGTCAATCTTAATTACTTTAACCCCAAATCGCCGCATTTTAACTAACTTTACTTGATATAATTTTTATGATAAATTGTTTAGATTGATCACAACAAATTCGCAGTGTGGACATCATTCGATCTAAATTGATTTTATATACGCGTGAAATCCATTTAATCTTTCATTGAATTATTCTGGCACTTTCAGGAATGCACTCCATGCCTAACTATCTGACTCGAGCTTGTTCTATTTTAAGCAATTAAATATGTATATTTATTTTTTTATAAGATTTGTAGAGAAACATTAATGCATAAATGAAAATAAAATTTATATATATTCTTTAATTTAATTAGGCTTATTTTAATCAGGCTCAGCTATAATACATGGGCATAAAGGCTGATAAAGCTAAATATAAACCTTGTATAAACTCCATAAAACAAAAAAAATATGTTGACTTTTTTATTCCCTAATTTGAATATAAATTAATGGTACCAATTGAGAACGAGGCATGCACATGCATATTCCATAGAAACCTGCTTAATTTTGCATGTGCAAGCCTCAAGTTCGACTGGTTCCAAAGCTCAGAAGACTATATTTTTTTACATGTACTTTTTGCCCTGAACGTTAGTATAAAAAAGTAAATTGCCATTTTTAACCAGCTGATTAATGACTTCTGTAAATGAAGTTCAAAGAGTAAGTCTGGTGGATTCAGTGACTCCTTTACCAGTGCATCCTTCAGAAGTTTTGTATTGCACTTCCAATGTGGCTCTAATCCAGTTTCAAGACGGGAAATCGGTTCACATTCCACCAAAATCCACAATTCCCTCAACCTACGAGGCATTAACAGAGTTTCTTAAAGCTGGCCTGCTACTCGATACAACGATAAAAGATGACGTAAAATCCTACAAAATTCATTTGGTCATTCTGACAGCAAATAGTCCAAAATACAGGACACTTTTCATGGAAAAACAAACCACATCCAAAGAGATTTCCATCAAGGGAATTCAAACGGATTGTTTGGGATATGTTTTGCAATTCTTGTACACGGGCCATTTAGTCATTACCCGAGAAACAGTGGCAGATATTTTAGAGATAGCCCTGCAATTGGACTTGCCATTCATAAAGGACGAGGCTGAAAGATTTTTAAAGTGTTATGACGTCACGTGTGCTCTGGACTTTCTGCCCTTGGCCATCGATTACAGTCTTCAAACAGTCGTGGCGGAAATTGCCAAATATGTTCGGAGATATTCCAATCTCGTTTTGGAACAGGACAATCTTGTAAATTTAGATGCAGATTGCTTGCTTAGCATAATAGGTTGGGGTATATTATAACATGCAGGGTATTAAAACCAGCATTTAGTTATCAAATAATTGTAGGCCTACATTTTATTTTTATTCGCATATTTGCAGAATTTGGAGAAAATTACCAAAACGACGAATTGGTCATCTTGGAAAAAGTGCTTCAATGGATTTCTCACAGTTTAGAAGTGCGAAAAGTATTTGCAGAAAAGCTTTTGGCGAAAATAAGTTGGAAAAACATTCCTATCGAAAAGATTGATTCAACAATCGATGCAAATCCTGAATTATTTCAATCCGTTGAATGCCAAGATGCTCTTTATGATGCATTCAAGTGAGTCTAATATGGCAACGTAATTACTCTCATTCTATTACGTCACACCTTATTACATGGGAAACGAGGAATAACGGGTGCTTCAAAAACAGTATAAATTAGTGATAATATAGTTGCAAAAACTTTCGGATATGTTTATTTTTATAAGGCTTGCTAATGGTCCCAAAAATAGGCCCACTTTTTTGAGATAAATTTTATCGTACAGGTACCATGCTCTGAAAGCAGTAGAAGAAGGATATCTACCCAAAGTAGCAGATTGGAAAAATGCACCGTTTTTCGAAGATTTGTCAAAAATTGCCCAGGAATCTGCATAGTACTTAAAAAAATTTGTCCTGGTAGATGTAATGATACAAATTCACAGAAATTAAAGTTGGAAATAAAAGGATAAAGTTAAATGTAGTCTAAGATGTTTGTGGCTAATGGAACAGCTGGCGTCATCTAGATGACTGGCATCGAAACCAGACAGAATCTCAATTTTCCATCAATTGTTAATGGTTTTCACGTCTCTTTTTTAATGAATCCTTAATGTATTATTTATAACTAGAAATTAATTGCTAAAAGCCTAAATTATTATGGATGATCCATCTACTGATCTCACCCCACGAACAAGAAAACGAATTAATTTAAGGATATCTTCGCAATTAACATTGCCAGTGTATGCAGGTAAATAGCTCGTCCTAAGGTAACAAAAAATGCAATTACCATTTAAATTGGGGTGTGGTACCCTACAAGGCTGCATTAATATTTAAAGGTGCATAGCTCTAGTAACTCTAACCAAAAATACCATTTTCAATATGCTAAAAATGAGTGGAACCTGTGAGTATGTATGGTTTGCCTACATCCAGGAGCTTACTTTTTATTTCTTAAACAATTTGCAAGTATTTTATCGCAAATGATTTGGCACAAAACTCAGGAAAAACGTTTTCCGCTCAGTTGTGTAGAAATTTAAGGCTGCATATTTTTTGTAAACAATAAGATTTATGCTCAATATATTCTGAAAACATTTTATTTATAATGGTGATGAATGAATTGAAATCACCTTGCCATTCTCATTTTATAAATTACTTGTTGCAACAAATATTTAATACTTTTTTTAAAAAATTATTATTATTAATTGGGATTTTCAATTCATGGCATTTTTTTTATCAATTTCCTGATCTCAGCATCCACTTTGCCAGAAATATCAGAATAATTGCATTTTATCAGTCTTAAAAATAAGTCATTTTTAATTTAATTTTTATGCTTGAATCCTATTCCAGCCACTCTTTTTTAATTAATGCAAATAGGTCTAAATAAAGTAAACAAAATTTGGCTACAAAACTAGTATGGAAAAAAAATTGTAAACTGTTTATGCTTTTTCGAGCCTCCCTTACAAAGCAGCTGCTCACTCTCCCGCATCCTTATGTTTGATCTATTTATACTATTACCCTTCTTGGAGAGGATCCAACCCACAGAAATTACACCCAAAAATCATGCTAAGCATGCCACACTATCTTAAAACCATTTGAAAAACACCAATTAAGATGAATAGGGTTACAATCGAAGAGTTTGCGATCGAAGGTAGGACATTCAAGTCCAGCCATGCATTAGATTTAACCAGGGTTTTAAATTGGGAAAGGATAATCTAATGTTACTGCATCCAACAATTTCAATTCTTTTCAGCTAGTCGGTTTCTGAAAAAGCGGTTGTCGTCGGCCGCCGAACTGATAAAGTCCTCCGAATTCTGGCTACACACCATGCCGAGTAAAGACTGTGATATCGTCGTTACATTCCCTCCAAACACCAATGAGTACACCGTCATGTGGATTCTGACCAGGCTACGCAACCAAATGCCCGATTTGGAAGTGCATTTGCGCAAACATAACATGACCGGGGTTTACGGGCTCTACTTGACCGCAAGCTGGAAAGGGTAGGATGGGGATTTCCTGTATTAATTGCACGAGGGACACCATGAGAACTGATATCAACCCAGAACAAATATACATGTGATATTGCAAAAAAAAAGTGCACTTCCACGCTTTAACTGCAATATGTTATTGCAAATAAAATGCATTTACTTTAGGATTTGAATGAAACAAAATAGTTCAATTTCAATGTGTAATTTCTATATTTAAAACACATGTAATTCTTTCCAAAATTTTACACTAAATGCTAAGAATCTGTTTAATATTTTAAACAGATTTTACTATACTACAGTTTTGTTACATATCTTAAATGCAGCTAAATTTCAGGAATTGTATTGAAATTTTGAACAGGGATACATTTAAATATGCCATACATTTCCTAAAAATGTGGTCAATTCTCATTCTGGAATTTTCGGGCATCATCATTTGAAAGTTCATTCTTTTGAGAACTTTCCATTCGACACATCGAAGTTTTACAGAATTATTTCTGCTATTTTTTACGTTAATAGAATGTATCGTGAGGCCGAATCCCTTCGCATCCGCAAGCGATTAAAGGCAGAGTACGGTGGTGGACTTAAAGAATTCGCCCATCAAAATGCCAGCTATTACGAAGGTTTTGATGACCACGAGAACTTCCTGTCTAGTCAGGAGAGGCAGACCATAGTACAGCACATGCTGCACAGTCTTCGTGCGACCGAGGACGAAGATTTGAACGGAATCAAATTTGCCGAAGGAGAGGCAATTAGTGAGTAGCAGACATTCCGCCGATCCGAGCCCTCGAACTATTTTATATTTAGACTTTTTCTGGCTTCTTATAGTTCCGAAATGTTTATCGGAGAATGTCATTTCTCAAGTGTTTCCTTTGCACAACAGAGACACATTACATCACTTAACACAAATTTGGGTGCAAGCATTTTTCAAGTTCCAGCCTCTGGGTGAGAATCATAATGCACGGCTTCAAATACTGTTCATTTTCCTTTGCAATTTTCAATATTGTTCTTTCTTCAGATCATATCTGTGATTATTTTGGTGTCAAAATTGCCATGTACTTTGCTTGGCTCGGCCATTACACCACTGCATTGACGATCCCGGCTGCATTCGGATTTTTCCTTTGGATTTTTTTCTACGGAAACCAAGTAAGCAACTGCTGGCATTTTTGCATTTCAGTTGAAAATGATACATCGATGATTAATACGTTCACTTATGCAGGCCACGGAAGATATTTGCTTCGTATTATTTGCCTTTTTCAACGTCATTTGGACGACGCTTTATTTGGAATCGTGGAAACGAAGGCAGGCGGAACTGGCTTACCGTTGGGGAACCCTAGATCAAGCCAATGCTCTACTGGAGGAACCCCGGGCACTCTTCCGAGTATGACCATGCCAACACTTTCTTGTCGGCTTTTTTTCTCAAAAATAAAATTCTTGAGCTGAAACCGACAAATTTGCAGGGGCCGTGTGTCAAGAGTTCGGTGACAGGCAGGCTCGAACCCTTTTACCCCAACTGGAAGCGCAGCTTGTTACGTTACGGCGTCAGCCTCCCCGTCGTCCTGACGTCTCTGGTGCTGGCCTGTGTGACAATTTTCAGCATTTTCCGATTAGAGGTACTCAAAAAGACATTTAGTGGAAGCGGCAATCGGTAAGAGAATTGTCAGTGCACTCGTACTCTGCCCCAATTAGGGTTTAGTCCAACAAAAAGCACAGTTTATGCACTACCATCCACTAGCTGTATGCCACTTCCTAAATGTTTTATGTTGCATCCGTGTTGTCGGCAGTACCGATTTAGTGGGATCTCACACATCATCATGCGTATCCTGTTGAATTCACAAAAACTTTGCATTTATTTTGTAGCATTGGTGGGTTAACAAAATGGAAGCGTTAGACTATCCTTCTTGGATGGCCTATTTGCCAAAAATTCTCCTGGCACTGGTTATATTTATCATGGATGAAGTGTATCACCGGATAGCCACATTTTTAAACAATTTAGGTGAGTGGCGCATATTCTACGATACTTTGTCTGTTAAATGTACTTCTTCTCTTGCTTTTAACTCTCTAAATGGTTAACGTCTAAAGAGAACTACAGGTCGGAAGAAGAATACGAAAATCATTTAACGATTAAAATGGGAGTGGTTAGTACGAATCAGATAATTAATTTTATAGTTAATTTTTGGCCATGCCATACTTTTAAGAAATAATTTTTGTCACTTCGTTTACAGTTTCAATTTGTAAGTGCTTTCATATCACTTTTCTACATTGCTTTCTACTTACAAAACATGGAAAAACTTAGAGATGTGAGTTGTTGGAAAATATCGATATTTTTGCAGTATGTTAACCCAGTAAAAAAAATCCTGCAGTTTTTTCGAATTTTTTGCAGTCTTAAACCGCAGAAAAAGTAGTTTTTTTTGAATATTTATAAAACAAAAACCTATATTATTTATGAAATTTTTCTGTAAAAAACGTGCAAGTTTTTTTTTCTACAGTTTATCTGCAATTTTTAGTGTTTTTTGTAATTTTTCCACAATGTTTCTGCATTTTTTCTACATTTTCTAGTGATACAGAAAAACTGCAGAAAGAATGCAGAAAAACTACAGAAAAAAAATACTGTATAAAAAATGCAGAGAAACTGTAGCAAAAAACTTGCATGTTTTTTCTACAGAAGAACTGCACAAATGATGTAGGTTATTTCATAAACATTCAAAAAAACTAATTTTTCTGCAAATAAACTGCAGGGTTTTTTTTTTATTGGGAATTACAAGAACAAAGTGTTAAAAGCATTTAAATTCTCTCACCGTAGCTGTTGGCAACTTTATTAATTACGAGACAAATCATGGGAAACATTAAGGAGTCGTTCGTACCTTTCATAATGGGACGTTGCAAGCTATTCTACTTGCATCTTCAGTTCTTCGGAAGTCCTGCCACGACGCCAACCATCGAAGATCGTTCGATGCCGCACTGTCAATCAGCGTCGACGGACGAGCCTTCAAAACCGTCCGACAAAATTAACATCACACAGGCAGAGCACGAGAGCAACATGTTCAAGGTAACTTCCGCACTAGAGTTTACAAAAATAGAAACTAAAAATTGTATATTCTTTACCAGTATACAGAGGGTACATTTGACGATTATTTGGAAATGTACATACAATTCGGATACGTCATGCTGTTTTCCTCTGCCTTTCCAATGGCCGCAATGTGTGCTTTTCTCAATAATCTCATCGAGATACGTAGCGATGCATTCAAGCTGTGCTGCAGCTTTCAACGCCCATTCAGCGTGCGAGTTGCCAACATAGGAGCATGGCAGGTGCGACACCAAGTTTCCAAATCTGCTTCAGGAAGCAATGTATAAAATCAAATAATTCTTCAAATTTATGCAGATTATGATGGAAATCATGGGTGTCATCGCCATAATAGTAAATTGCGCCCTCATAGGCATGTCCGGTCAAGTGAACCGATTACTGCCTCATCTCTCAACCACGGGAACAGTAATCCTCATTGTTTTACTGGAGGTTGGTAAATGGAAAGATAACTGCATCCAGTGAAACAAATTACTGCTGGAATGTAACTTCACTGGTCATTTTATCACTTAGCATTTGCTACTAGCAATCAAGTTTGGGTTAGCATACGCCATTCCTGATATTCCCGCATGGGTGGAAGTCGAAATGGCTAAAGTGGAATTCAGAAGACGGGAGGCATTGAGAGTAAGATTACATTTTGTGTTTCTACCAGATCATTTACCAATAATTTGACTATTTAGCACATACAATACGAATAACTTTTTATAAACAGATAACCTTGAATTTCGTACAAATTCATGATGCACCTTTCAAGTCATGCATGAGGTGTATTTTGGTTATATTACCGTGTTGCCATTTGGTTATACGGTCTGAACCTGAAGTGTTTTTGCGTGCAGGATAATGATGCAGGGGGAAAAAAAGGGTTACCAATGTGTGATCTATCTAAATCATGGTGACTACAAATTTCGGTAAATAAAATTCCCTGAGTTTTCCAGGGTCATTTTTACATTTTTCCAGGTTCAAAAACATTTATTTTGGATGGTGCCACAATGAAATAAATGAGATGCACAAATTTTAAAGCTAATCATTTGCTTTCCATTGAAGAGCCAAGATATTATTTTTGATTTTTGCAGCAGCCAATTAGGCAAATCATCTTTTCGTGCTGATTTTCAGGATAATGTTAAAAAAATACAAAATAAAAAAGATATTGAGAAATTCCAGGTTTCAATTCAAAATTCCCTGAGTTTTCCAGGGTGAATATAAATTTTCCTGAGATTTCCAGGTTAGTAGTTACCATGATCTAAATAGGGAGAGTAACCCCCAGGGTCCCTCCTCCCAAGAATGTGATCACAAAACCAAAATAACGACAAATGAACATCTGTGTTGTCTGCTGTCACGTCACAGACCGATAACCCAATACATTTTTGCGTTTGGGTTATAACCTATGATGCAGCTAAGAACTACTAGAGAACTGGACCACAAAAGCACATGATCGGGTAAGAACGCCAAAATACACCTATTATCTTAAGAGAAAATTGACATCACAGGAACAGCTAGGGTACAGGTCACAATCTGCGCTATCAAAAATCCATTTTGTTTAAAAATTCCACACAAATGAAAGAGTCAAAGTGCCTTTACAGAGTTGAATGGCGCTTCAATGAAAAGCCAAGTAGTTCATCAAAAATCTCTTAAACTTGAAGGTGTAATTGTGACCTTAGTGACAAAAGCTTTTGTTTTTCTATTAAGGAAATGGACTACATGAGAACATTCAATCCAGATAAATCAAAACAAGAAGACAGTAAAATTGGCGAAGATACAAACAACGTCACTAACGACAAGGAAGATGAGACCATAAAGGCAGATCAGAACAAAATTACGGAAAATTTTTCTGATGTCCAGGACGCTGCCGATGCCACAGAGAATAGTTCACAATTCAACAACATCCAAATATTGCCAACGGATCTGATTGGAATTCCCATTAGCAGTCTCATCTGCGATGGCAATCGACAACCTGCAGAGGATGACACTCTCCATCCCGATTTGCGTCAAAGGAAGCGGAACTCTTTGCCCTCGATAGAAATCTTGGCTGACCAGGCCCAAAGGACAGTAACTTCACTCCCATTCCTCAACCTCCCAAAACATCATTTAAAATTGCCGCTTGCTTTGAAACGTGGCAGAAAAAAATCTCTGGGCAAAGAACCTAACGAAGAATCATCCAGCGAAGATGAACCACTGATCAGAAAGCCATCCAGGCGGTTTTCATTATTCCCACTCGGGAAACGTTAAGTGTTGCGACAATTATGCAAAACTAGACGTTTTATTCCATCCGTAAAAAAAAACTCGAAGAACACCTCGTCCTGACTATACTTGATGTTCTAAAGTTATTACCTGTGCCAAACGTTTTCCTCAATGACAAATAAGAAATTTTAAAGTGGCTGGCAGTAATTTTTGATCTTAACATACCTACTATAAAATACTCATTAGTTTCTAAAATAAGGCATCACAGCGGAGTTACCGTAAATCTTCTAAAAAACGCCCATCCCGAGTTTTGACCCAGACTCCATATTTCACCCTCTGAAGGCAAAAAAAGAATTAAAAGATCGCCCGGGTCATTTCTAGAAGATTTACGGTAACCCAAATCCTTCCACCCAACAGCAGATCTGCTCATTTGAGAAAACCCATGGATGGTACATTATCAAAATCACCCAATATGCCAAGAATCTTAGCTCTCGGATTTTTTAACCAGCTTGTTATTTAAGTGTAGGCCTACTCTCTTTGCAAATTCATGCTGCCTACCAAAAATTAAAAAGATAATTTTCTTGAGATTTTTACACTAATTTAATTAAAATACTCCCATTAAAGTTCAAAATCTGAACTTTTAAGGGTATATTAAGACTTTTACCGGTGTTTTATATTGGTAGACAGTATGTTATTGGTATTATTTTGCTGTGATTTTTTTGTGTGAAACGAGCTTGTAAAATTACGCTCAACCACTCGGTTTCTACAATTCTATACCTCATTTTCATTGAACCTTTTCCACACTTTGTTGTTGAAAATAAAATTGTGAAATCAAAACAAGTTGTTTTCATTTCACTCTATAGTAGCAATTTAAGGTCTAAGAATAAACTGTATAATGGTGAAACTCATTATTTGCTTACTGTAAGCTATGAGTTACAACTGACCATACACTATTAAAAGAACTTGAAAATATTTCTTACCGAAATAAAATCCAGTGTCAAGTCTTTTCCAGAAAAATTTAATTTCACTTCAATTGTACAAGCGTTCTTCTATTTTCACTCAGTCTCTTTGCATCATTTTTTGTCTTGCCATCTTCTTCTTAGAAGGCTTTTTCTTGATAGGTTCGTCTTCCGCTGGCTTGGCCACGACTTGCTCTTTTTCAGTCAAGATTAATTCAATGTGGCATGGACTGCTCATGTAGGCTGAATAAAACAAAATATCATGTAACACAAATTACTTATACTAACTTTAAACTTTAATGAATTGAACAAACTTACGATTAATTCGTCCGTGAGCTCTGTAAGTCCTTCGTCTCATGTGGGGCGCACGGTTCACTTGAATATGTTCGATGACCAAGTGATCTACGTCTAAGCCCTTAAGGTCTGCATTGCTTTCGGCATTCTTCAGCAACTGCAGAAGAAATTCAGCACTCTTTTTTGGCCATCTTCCTTGAGTGCAACCCCATTGCTTGGCCTACAAATTTCACAAAAACAGCATGTAAAAACACAATTAATTAAGAACTCTTGCTAATGAAACAATACAAACCTGAGCACAACGTCCTACGCCCCCATTAAACCGTTTAAAAGGGACACACTCCTTTTTAATAACGACATTCTTCAAAAATCGTTGGGCACGTCTCAGGTGCATCTTTTTAATAGCTTGGGCAGTCTCTCTGGTGTTCTGGAAACATTTAACACAGACCATTACAATCTTCAAAAATTGGTTTCAAGTCAATATTTAAAAAAAAACCTTAGTTATTACAGCACTATACCTTGAAATGAACACGTAAGTTGGAGCCCCTGGCCTTGCAAGCTAAATTAGGGAGATAAAGGCAATATTAACCAGTGCAAATGCATGAACATTGAACAGTCTGATGGCCATCACCAATACTTACATTTGGCTGGGTTTTCCGGCTCCTGAGAATACCGACCCATCTTGAATATTTACTAAATATAAACAATAAAAACAGCTTTAAACTATGTTCAAATTCAAGTATAACCCAGTTACGGCTTCGCCCAAGGCACAAGTACCCCTGTCCAGTAAACCGTCAATACGGCGACACATGCTAACCATACAAACGGGCATAAACATGCAAACGTACAAGACAGATTTATTCCTCAATCAACATTATTTAATAATTGGCGTCTTTTTGTACATTAATTAAATGAACGATGAGGGATGGCAGCAGATTTAATAAGTATTAAAATAATAAAACAAAGCTTCACTTACAATGGACGATCAAAAGGAAGTGATGGGTAACCGGAATTTTGTGGCGATAGTGTTAAGTAGCGCTCTCTAGAGGAGCTTTGAAGAACTACATTTTGCAAAATATTAAGTTTTAAAAGTATACCGATAAATTGTTAGCATGAAAGTATCATTATATAAATTTAATCGTCATTTACGACTAAAGTAAAGTAACTAATTACGTTAAAATATAATTAAAACGCATGAATTTTAAAAAGAAATAAAAAATTGAATATTTACGGTATACATGTTAAATAAGACAAAGGCTGAAGCGCTTTATCGAAATTTTGTTTACCGTCACGTTGACTTCCTGCCGAAGAACCAAAAAATATTGCATTTCTCGTTCGTCTATTTCTTCGACCGTCTATTTAATAAATTTGAGATGGCGGAAGGAGAGTCTGGAAAGAAAATTACTATAAATGTTAAAACTCCGAAGGAAAAACAAACTGTTGAAACAACAGAAGATGCCACAGTCAAAGAGGTAATCAATATATTCATGTTATAAAAAGTGCATTGTTTAAAACATGCAACACTTTGCATGAGAGTCTATTGGTCAATTTTGTGCTGAGTCAATTCATACACTTGATTTATAGTGTGAGGTCCATTAACTTTAGTTTTGTAAGAATTAATTAAGTCTGTTCATTTAAGGCTACACTCTTAATTCCACTAATAATTGCTACAGCATTGTTGACCAAACTTTCTCGTACATTACCGGGTGTATCCTGGCAAAATTTTATTATATGTGTGTAGCCTAGGCCTACTTTGCATGTTTGACCATTTATCATCTCCAAACAATACACGTACACGTCTTATGCAAACTAAGCACGCTTGTAGACCAAAACAGGGTATAAGTAGCGTATATGGACTCCTAACCGAATTAAAAAAAATGGTACCATTCGATAGATATTACCTCCTAGTTTCACATAATACCATTTTTACTTGGAGCAAATGAGCGAAAGTATTTAAAAAATATTAATAATAATATAATAATAATAATAATAATAAAAAATAATAAAAGAAATTAAACGACGACACATTTTTATATTTTTTAAATACTTTCGCTCATTTGCCCCAAATAAAAATGGTATTATGGGAAACTAGGAGGTAATATCTATCGAATGATACCATTTTTTTTTAATTCGGTTAGGAGTCCATATACGCTACTTATACCAATATGAGTTGTGTAATTCTCTTATATCATTGCGTTACATTTCCACACAAATACATAATATGAGATGTATAATGAGAGTAAGGGACCGTGTGAAATGAGTATGCCAGTAACTATTTTTTAATTCAAATATGTCGGCTATATTCTCATGAGCCAACGAGCCACAGTGGTCTTGGGATAACACTCCCGCTTGGCATTCGGGAGACCTGGTTGGCTGCCTTGACTATGGTTTTCGTGGTCCTTTCATGCGAATGCTGTGACAGTTCCCCCAAGTTGGCCATGACCGCACTCACTCTCCTTCCTCCTAAGTAGGGCACAAAGAGCCGAAAAGGCTCGTAGCCCGAAACGGGCAAAAGAGAAAAATAATCACTGCTGAAATTGCACTTAGCAAAATACAATTGCTTCTTTTTGCTTTGCAGTTTAAGGAAGAAGTAGCCAAAAAGTTTGGTTCGCCTGCTGAACAATTATGCCTAATTTTTGCTGGGAAGATTTTAAAAGATCACGATTCATTGGCAACTCATGGTATTTCCTTTTACGTACATTTTGAGGGTATTAGACGTATGGTTGTGTATTTACTGGTAATGTGATTTTTAGGTATTAAAGATGGCCTTACGGTTCATCTCGTAGTTAAATCAATAAACAGGGTAAGTAACATTTAATTTGGAACATACTTTGGCTTTGATCTTGATTTTTCTGTTGAAAACTATATCAAGCATATTTATTGCTTTTTTATTTTTTTTTATTTTTAAGAGTGCTGATAATAATGCCAGACCAGCACCAGTTAGTAAATTTCTTGACTATAAGAATTAGTAAAACTTTCCCAAATTTTATTTCTCTTGGAATGATTTTTAAATGTACTGTATAGGATTCGGTACCTCAAACGGCTAATATCGAAGCTACGCCATTTGGTTTGGCTGGCTTGGGCGGAATAGGCGGTCTGGGAAATTTAGGAATGGGGTCCACAAATTTCATGGACATGCAGCAAAGAATGCAGAGAGAGGTATAGCAGTTATTTTAATTTCGCAGGCACATTTCTTGCCTAACGAGGTCTAATCTGATTTCGTTAATATCGTTAACCAGATCATGACAAATCCTGACCTTCTAAGACAAATCATGGATAATCCGATGGTACAAGTACTAATGAATAATCCTGACCACTTGCGTCAAATTATAATGGGCAACCCTCAAATGCAACAGTTGATGGAGGTGAATTATCTAAACTTCTTATCGGTCACCTGTTTTCGACCGAAGGTTAACGACTTAGCTTATTTTGACAGAGAAATCCTGAGATTACTCACATGTTGAACAATCCCGAGCTACTACGGGAAACACTTGCCGTGGCCCGCAATCCCACCATGATGCACGAGTTGATGCGAGCCCACGATCGCGCCATCAGCAACCTAGAAGTAAGTTTTTCTTCCGTTAATATCTTTTCTGGCACTGTTTGTTAGATTATTGTAAACCGGGATTTTATGTTCTTATTTTTCAGAGTTTGCCAGGCGGATACAACGCTTTGCGGCGGATGTACACCGAGATTCAGGAGCCCATGATGAATGCGGCTCAAGAGCAGTTGGGAGGAAACCCATTTGCCGCACTGGTTAACAATGATTCCGGTGAGTTATTTTGATAGTGTGGGAAAACGTCCGTGAGTTTCTGAACTTTTTCTTCTCATTTTGCCCTCGTGAAGAGAACAGCAATAGCGGAATAGCCAGGGGAGTGGAAAACCGTGATCCGTTACCCAATCCATGGGGAGGAGCTCCTCCCAACCCGAATGGAAGTAATCCTGCAGCACCTGGATCAACTGGAGGCCTGCCGTCCATGGGTTAGATTCTATTTATTAAATTATTGTAATTTTTGAAATCCACGAAGCGAAACTCACACTTTTGGTCCCAATCTCGTTATTTCAGGAGCCGGTGGCATGTTCCAAACTCCAGGAATGCAGTCTTTGTTGCAGCAAATGTCCGAAAATCCTCAACTGATGCAGAACATGCTTTCTGCTCCGTACATGCAAAGTATGCTCCAGACTATGGCTGGCAATCCAGATATGCTCACAGATGTAAGCAAGGAGCAAATTCAAATCACATACACCCTATCTACATAAGCTGGCGTTCAAATTTAAGTTTGTTTTAGGTGATTCGTCATAATCCCATGTTCGCAGGACAGCCTCAACTTCAGGAACAAATGCGGAGCATGATGCCAATGTTTTTGCAGCAGGTACTAACAGAATATCTCATATAATTTATAAGCAAGTATAGCAAGCCATCATGTCTTTTTAAGGGTTTCTAAGGGCTTCGTAAATCTAAATTTTACCTTTCATGTGTACATTTTTAGATGCAAAATCCAGCAGTGCAGAATGTCATGACGAATCCCCAAGCCTTATCTGCCATTGCCCAGATTCAGCAAGGCATGGAGCAGTTGCAGCGTGTAGCACCAGGATTTGCCTCTGGGTTAAAAATCTTTCCAAGTATTCGTCTAGTTAACATTTGAATTGGAAATTAACAATTTTATTTTTGAAATCGATAGGATGGGAATGAATACAACCATGCCACCACCAATTACCTCCATGCCCACTTCTCCCAATTCCACCACGACGACTACAACCCCGGCCACCACAAACTCCTCTCCATCCACCACGGCACAACCTTCGACGACCACCACCGGAACAACACCCACGATTAGTGGAACACCAAGCTCAGATGCCTTCACTCAGTTCATGTCGCAAATGATGAATGCTTTGAATCAACAGGTTAGAGTAGTTCTCTGAAAAGATTAAAATGTGGAAGACTGGAGCAAAATTAGGACAGGTCTGATATTTTTTTTTTTAAATTCTTATATCCAGAGTAATCAGCCTCCCGAAGAAAGATATCAAATGCAACTCGATCAGCTAGCTAACATGGGTTTTATCAATCGCGAAGCCAATCTTCAAGGTAAGCATTTTTTGAATTTTGCATCATTAGGTATTAATGTTGACAATTATTGTATTTTCCAACCATTTTTTCTTCCCTCATTAATAGCTTTGATAGCGACGCTGGGTGACGTAAATGCCGCTGTAGAAAGGCTGCTACAACATGGACAGAGTTAAAAATCTTATTAACGAAGCTAAATGACCAATTTTTTCTTTTGTGAGGAAGTAACTATATATAATGAAGCCGACACTAACAGCCAAATTATCCGAAAATTACGGGGCAAATGCATAGCACGTATGCCAGAAAAGGAAAACCTTTGCAGGCCAAACGATGGTGGTTCGAAATATTAATTGCAAATGCGTGTTGCTATGAATTTCATTTAAATAGAAAATGGAGTTTCAGTGGGCATTTTAACCAAATATTAATAAATATCATCATTGTATATTTTGTCTCTGTATTGTATTATTATCCAATGATTTATACGAATTGTAGTAATTAGTTGTAACCGTTTGAAGTTCGTTAAGAAGATTTTGTGAGGCTTAACTATTTAAAAAGTTTACTTTTTGGCTTGTGGTTAAATAATAACAACTGAAACATGCATTGTATTAACAATATAGTTGTAGTCCATTTCAATTATTTTTGGAAATTGAGCCTGGAATTTGAAAACATTTGCTATTTAGCATGGCTTCCAGATAACTGATCTCAAAGGTCCAAGAAGTGTTGAAACGAGCTATAAATATTTTTAAAAAATGGCTTTTGAAAAATTATTTGCAGAATTGGATTTTGACACCTTATTTTGCACCATAAATCCAAATTCATCGAAACTTTTCTTTAAAATACAATGTGAATCTCTTAAATAGAAGAGACATTATGCACAATTACACATTTCCAGTATTATATTCTTAACTTTATGTTCGTTATTTCAATATTTTATGCAGTATTAAAGATAATTACAGAGACAAGATTCAGAATGGCAACACTTTGTTATAATATTTAGTTTGTAATCGACTGTTAATGGAAAATAACTTTTGGAAAACAGGTTGTAAATTTTAATAAAGTCATTTGAATTACACGATGGTGTTTACTTAGGACGATGCATGCATCTGAATATGGTCTATACTAAGAAATTGTTAATGTTTTCAATCATTAGTGGTATTAAAATTGATCTAACATGTAACAATTTAACAATTTTTTAAGTAGTCCATCTTATACGGCGATATTCGAAAGTCCGATAACCTCACACTTGTTTGAAATGTTATAGTAATTCCATGAAATTGTCAGATGATTTGATTAATGTAATGAAATTAAGAGAAATTTTGATCTTTAGTAATTAAGACTTAGCCAACATTTAGGCCAAAGTAGAATAAATTGCATAGTTAATTTGGAAGGGAATAAAACTTCAAAATCTGATCTAGGCAATTAATATGAGTTAATGAACACAACGAGTGTTTGTAAATAATTTCTATCTCAGTTTAATGCAAGAATAGCAGATTATATCCGAGGCTTACCTGTAACGTGAAACTGAGCCATGTCAGATGAGTGGTTAGTCCTCTCGTTTGGCACTCGAGAGACATTTTCTTTCCAAGATTGGCTGCCTTGACAAGTCCCTTTAGCCGAATGATGGGCCACGGCCGTTTTCCTTTCCTCGTTATCGCCACTTCTTCTTCCTCCCTTCCTTTCCTCGATGCTTGCAGGCTGCACTATGCCATCAGCAGTTGAGCGTCAATGCTGCCTTAGTTGCATTGCCCATAAAATTTAACCTCACCACCACCTGTAAAGTGAAAAATAATTTTAATGATATTAGTATTGGGTTACAAGTCGCAAATTGGCAAATCTGTAGCTAAAGCTTCTGAATTTTTGAATATTTCTACAACTTGTCGCTAAGCAAATACACTTAAATTATGCACCTAAAAATGCTTCAAATAGGGATGTATTTAACTGTTTGGCCTGTCAAAGGTGACAAACTCTTATGCTATGATCTGGTCAAATTAAAACAAAGGCCGAGCCCAAACAGACATAAACCACGGATAAATTACTTTCTTACAAATTAATTTTCATTCAAAAATACTTGAATTGATGTCCTGGTTTAACCATATACTTTATATTTTTGTAGAATTTTTCTACTATCCTTAAATAATGTAAAACCGGAAATATTCCCCTTATTTTTGGAAAGTTTCGTTTCTCAGTTAAACGGTTTAATTTTCCAGTCCGAAATATTTTATCTCGATGTTTGTTAATTACAATATTCATAGAATAAGAGGCATTATTTTTCCGAGACTTGCATCTACTTAAGTGAAAAAAAACTGGCCTTCCAAAAAACGATAAATCATTTATAATGTGGAAATAAATAAATAGAATATGGTACCATTTTGTTAGTTTTTTTAAAGTCACAGAACATTGCATTTATCAGATTTCAAAATGTTTTAACAAACGAGCTTTGCAAGAAAGAAAAACAGATCCAACTTCACAAACTTTTCACTGTAAAAGAAAATAGAGAGAAAAAAAATAAATTTTTACAATGTGAGAAGTTTTTAAAAAAATTTTTCTCTACGCACATTGAAAAAGTCAGAATATACCTTGAAAACGAAAAAAATAGATAAAACTGTAAGATTCATGTTGAAAATATAAAATTGTATCCATGACATGCCTGAATGTTTTTATCCAAATTTCCAATAGTTCCCTGACCACTCAAAACATCAAAAATTGTGCTTAGACTGCGAGTGACCATGCAAGATGGCACCCTTGTGCCTGGAATTCAGTTTAGGAAGTTGGAAAACCCTTGGGTTACCAGCGAGATGTTTTGTAAAGCCTCTCGTAATTTATGTTCACATAAAAGCAAGTTTGGTTATTTTAGTGAGAGTTTTAAAGGTTATTTATTTTGGTTGAACAATTATAAAGTTTAGATATCTTTAACTTTTAGTAAAAATGTGATTATTAGTGAAAGATTTTTTTTAGATACTTTCTCATACTTTTCAGGGAATTCCTTTGCTTTCCAATGTATGAACCCTAACCAACAGCAATAGATTCACTTTATTTTTAGTAGCCAAATTGGCGAAGCCAACGAGCAAATTTACTCTACGACTAATGTGACCAAAACTAAAAGTCAAATAAGTTGGTGAAGTGGTCTTCAGGCCATCTGACCTGAAGACCATAACTGTAACTTTAGACTTAAAAAAAAAAAATCGTTTTTTTACAATCCTATGCTGCTACGTTGGCATCGCCACATCTATATGGACTCTTAGACATTTGCACGTTCAACAACAAGAAAGAAGTGGAAAATTCTTAATTCTTCGAAACAAGTGTTTCGAAGCTTCTATTATCTTTTTTTTTTTTGCAATTAGCACTAACTGTACTTTTTAACAAGAAAAATGACTTTTCAATATTTTATATTAATTCTAAATACAAAATTATAAAAAGATTGATTTGGCCAAAAATAAGCTCAACTTAAATTTGCTTTCCATCGACTTATGATATTTAAAATACAGATAAAAAAATTTGGAACAACTAACTATTCCAAGTGGATGCATTTATAAATAATGTATCCTTTTTCGATCACAACAACGTCCTACATTTTATGGATGATAATGTAAATGATTAGGCAAGACAATGAAAATGAAACCAAATTCTCCACATGCAATGGTCAACCAATTAACCTCTTTTTGGAAATCACCTTTCACTTATCGAGTTAAACCAATGAAATATATTTTAACAGAATTTGTACGTTTAAAACTAACGAAGTTATATTTACCCAGGATCTCTCTCTCCTCCCTCCCTCACAAACAACAACAACAACAACATAAGCATTTTAGCCTAATAGTATAACTTCCCTTTTAAAAGTATAGCGCCATCTATGATGAATAACCTTCAACTACCGTTTGTACCATACTAAAATGGCAACCCATGCTATTTGTGGCATAATTTATGAGGACTAACTTAATCTACTGTTTGTCCATTGCAAAAATGGACAAAAATTGTGGATTTTTCCCCCGTTAAACGGTGAATTATGGGAGTACTCTTGATACGAGCCAGCCGTAAAAGCTATTTCAGTGTCAAAAAGTGGGACAACACTCAGAAAAATATCGTCCACGCTGGATGTTTCTTTAATTTTCACTTATTTTCTCTATTAATAATCCATTATAAGAATCTAAACCCCAAAAGATTAATGTATAAAACCAAGTTTCAAAGTTTCACAACCAGTTTACCTGCCCTTGGTGGCAGTTAACTCTCAAGTAAAAGCAAAAAACAACGGTTTCCAAAAAGGGGTCAATTTCATTTGGTCACCTTCCATTCCGATGGAATTTTCCAATATCGGATGTCACCCTTCTCAGTTCCACATTATACGGTCTACAAAATATAGCAGTATAACAACCACTTGGTCAAGAATATAACAGCGGATAAAAACTTTTCATCGAGGAGAGAAAAGGGAAAAAGTCCAAACTCACAACATCGAATGCAAATTCCACTAGAGCAATTAATCACAATGGATAAAAACTTGGAAAAAAATGGATTTTTCATGACAGAAACAATGTAGAAAGAGAGTAACGAAGATTATATGCGCATGATGTCAATCAACGGTGGTCACAAATTCTCTTCACCTTTCCATATACACAAATAAAATCCTCACGAATAAAGAGCACCGGTGTAGAATCCAACTCCTCGGTTTGAGAAAAACGCCTTTTCGATATTCAGGGCGGCATTGACACTGCACCACACGCATCACACCAAATATAACAAATATATGAAAATGACGTCCATGAGGAATTAGACAAAAAAAATTTGCCTGGGCAGACACAACAAAAATGATGAAAAATATGTACATACATACAATAAAATGGCTTATTTCGGTTGAGAATTGTAACGCGCTCGCACGTCCGCTTCTACGATGTTTTTTTCTCTTTCTTTTGTACCCACCTTAAAAAAGTGCCAAGGCACGGAACTCGGCACGACGATTTAGAAGATGTAAAATTTTATCAGAAGGAGAGGAGGACTTCTTAACTCGAACACCCCGAACATACCGAACGGGGAAAAGTCAGGGGGAAAAAAGGGGGAGGGGGGATGGGGGTTACAATCTGTCCAGGCGGAAGGAATCCTCGGTGGCAGGATCCGTGACAATATCGGGATCGGTCAACATTTGTAGTCCGTCAAAGTCAATGGGATCCAGCCCTGCTTTTAGATCATCTGTCACGAAAAGATCCGAGTCGAAGGACCCGGACATGCTTGCCATCGCAGACCCGATATCTTTCACAAAGTCGTGCCTGCTCATCGGATCGTCGTTTCCAGGACCCGAAGAAAAATCTAAAGAACGACAAAATTAATACACGGCCAAAAGCGCGTCACACTTTACACGTTCCTCTTCTCGGTTAAACTTGTTTAAAATCAGTACATCTTTATCTTACTACGAGCTAGTTTGCGGACAATCTTTCCTGCGCTGAAACTGATTGCAAGAGAGAAATGTGGCCGTCCGAGTATAGCAAAAAGTATAGTCACTGGTGTTAAAAATCAAAATTTCAAGTGGCATGTACTAATTAGTTCTACGATACTGTACATTTCTGAATAAAGGGCAGGTTTCTTATTCATATTGACACTTTGGGGACCCTTATACTATCGGAGACCAGCCCATCGTGGGGAACCATCCATTATTTATTCTACACAATAATGATTTGCTAGCAAATATGTGAAAAATCCAGGCTTTAAAGAGTTAATCAAACTGCTTAATGAAAAATAAATATACCGGGTCTTATAAATTTCTGCAAAAAACGCCTTTCAGAGAAAAGTTGAATTTCTGCAGAGAAATTTATTTAATTTAAATAAAAATGTAAGCAGTCTAAAAATACCAAAACGTTAATATGCACATGATCTCTCTTTGCAGAAATTACGAATTCTACTTATTTTTGGGACCCACTAACTATTGCAATCACGATGGTCGAGTAGCATATGGGTGACTCCGGAGAGTTCCAGCACTAAAAACTTTTTCAGGGTTCCCAATAATTTTTACCAATTGATTTCCCTGACCGATTTCCAAAATTTCCCTGACAAAATTCAAAAACAGGGGCAAGGAAATACAATCTAGGCAAATCTAGGCAATCCAATTCATTTTAATTTGATATTTCACAATTGGTCTACCATGCTTTCGATTTCTATCTTTTTAATTTCCTTTTGTTCAGTTAGTTCCCTGACTTTCACTAGTTTATGCCAAATTCCCTGACCATTTCACATTTCCCTGACTTTCCAGGTGAGTGGAATCCTGTTATTTTTCCTAATTCACTGAGATGAGCTTTCCCGGAGGAAAAAAAAAAGTTCCCCCCAAAATAGGCAAACTCGGTGCACTTGGCATAAAGAATTAATATTAACAGTTCACCTGTAAGAATAATATTTGGTATGCTGCTGGGTGTCTGTGGTGTTTGTGGCGTCGGTGGAGGATTTTGCCCACCGGGCGACATTACATTGGAATGGCCTCCGTGAGAGTACTGGTCGAGGGCATTGTAATAACCCCCATCTAAAATGTCTCTCCCATCTACTAAGCCAACGTTTTGAACCTATCAGAAATGAAGCAAAATAAAAACAAACCTCAACCCTCGTAAGGAAGTCGACAATAACGAGAAAATACAACCAACTTAAATCATAGTATAATAAACATGCCTGGGAATACTGTAAATTGTTAACATCGGACAAGAAGATATTACCAACAGACGATGCTGGTGGCGTATCAACCTATAGCAACGACCCAGAAAGCATAAATTGAATATGATGCTTGAAATCAGAAAATTAATAATTCACAGCTTAAAGGGGATACGAAATGATATCTACAAGCACATGTATAAATAAAAGCCTTAAATATCTTATCAACGAACAACAATCCTTTAATTATTAAACCAGACATTGAAAAGTTTTTGGAAAGCAATCAACATCCACCGTCTTTCCCATTATTTTTTTGGTTCACAAAAAATGTTTGACTCCATTAGGTTTGCTTGCCTCCATGCTAAAGCTCACTCTAAAGTTTCATCTCAATTCAATTCAACTCAGTACCCTAAGGTCAGCATATCATTACGCCATTTGACAAGGGGCTATCCCACAATCAGGAGGATATACTCCCACATCTTACAGTTGTAACTTAAACATCATTATTAAATTGAATTGCTAACAATTTTGAACTATTTTCAGGAAGATTATTTCATTGTCTAATAGAACGTAAGAAAAAGGGCCAATAATAAGCCTCTGTTCTAGAAAGAATTTGTCTTAACATGCATGCCCACCTCTAGTGTTAGTATTTGGCTTAAAGATATCCGATACTAAATTTAAATTACAAGGCAAATTAAACATCGCGAATAAACCCAAGCTTAAATTCCAAACCGAGCACAGTATTCTAAAAGGGGCTGTACCAACGTTTTATAACTTATTGCTTTAATTAAAAAAAAACAATTAAAAATTCTGGAAAAAAACACCATACGGTATATTTTTCATCTCAGCCTCAAACATTTTCAAAATAATATGCGAAAATAGTTATCCCTGTAACCAGAATCTTTCCCAATCCATATCCTATTACATTACATATGTTAAAAATTAATTGAGATGTTAAAATTAGAGATTGCAGTCCAATTTGATTTGGTGATTTTTGGCGTTCACAGGCTATTCTTTTGCATATTCTGCAGGCCTTCGATAGACGATAGTGTAGCAATTCCATCATTTAAATATACAACTTTTTGTCTGATTTATCAAAGTAAGCATTAACCAGCTCAAAGTTTAAGTCTGATAATAGCCCATATGAAGGGGGATCCTATAAAATACCAAGAAGTGTGCTATTTGTATCGGAAGGGGAAGTATAAGAGTAAATATAATTAAATCACTTGATAAACGGTGTTTGTGAGATAAAGCTTAGTCTAATTATTTTTATTTGGTACCGTTCTATTGCATGAAAGGTATTATCGATAGTTCATGAACATTAATTTAGTCATTTCACACATTATTTTTCAATACTAACGTGTAATTTCTCAAAAACTGGTCTAAAATGGATTGTGGTTCTATGATAAGACGTTAAGACTTTAATTGACAGCAACACAAGTAACAAAGAAAAAAACAATAAAAACTGCTGCATTGCAACAAGTTCTAACCATATTAAAATGCTGAAAGTGCTCCTGTAGCGAATTTGTTTGTGCATTTGACTGCAAATAATAAACACCCGTATCTGTGAATGGATCTTTTGGAGGAGGCCCTAGACCTGGCGAACTTACAGGTGACAAGGTCTGTGAAACGGGAGATTGAGGAGCGCTATACGATGTTTCTGCTGGACTATTACTGCGATACGACATGTGACTCTAACAAATGGAAACTGTACATGAATAACTGTAAACAGGAAATGTAAAAGATTCACTATACAAAACAGGAAACTAACTGTGTTAATATCTGATGTGTTTGAAACTCCTAATGACTGTTGTTGTTGTTGCTGTTGCTGCTGCTGTTGTTGTTGTTGTTGTTGTTGTTGTGGAGATTGCTGATACAAATGATACTGATTTGTTTGTTGATGGGATTGTACATATGAGTCCATCGACATCCTTCCAGAATCCGTTGTCATTCCCTGAGTAGCAAGAACAGCGATTATTTTTCACAAATTTAAACAACATGGACAACTGACCATTACTTTGAAATGATGAACAATATATTGGTTTCTTTCCTTCATATTTTTGTTCGAATAAATCCATTAATGCTATTCTAACTAGCAAATTTACCCAAAACTTAGTTGGTTATTAGCTATGGCAAAAAATACTTTTGCATTCATATTAATGATATTTACTTTTTATGGTTCTTGCAAAATATACTTTTGAAGGTAAGTGAAGGTTTCACAGTATATGCAGACCATTTTGTAGAAAAAGTATTAAATAAATAAAACCGGTAATATTTTTTCAGGTAAGTCAGATTACCGGGACCAATAAATTTTTTTGAAGCTGTAATAAATATAAATAAAAGTACCAAAACAAAACATTAATAGCCCACGGAAAATTTTGAATAAAAACTTACTTGCTCAAAAAAAATAAATTTTGTACGAATCCAGAATTTCATTTTAAAAAAAAAAAAAAAAGTCACTTAGAAACTATATCATCATTTCAAAGCTGATCATAATTTCACTGAGAATTTCGATTTTGCTATATTAGACAATGAAAGAGTACATGTATCCAAGAATCTGCCATGACCATCACCATTACTGAAGAACATAATCAATGGTAAAACTCGGACATCACCCAAAAGCAAGCAAACAAAGGCGCATGCCTGGATTAATAGAGATCATGAGGCTAAAATGTATTGGAAAACTTCAAGATAATATATATATGCGTTTGAAATCATGTTGAGAAAAAAGATAATCTGTGTTTAAACTAAGAAATAAGAAACCCTCAAACATTAATGTGAACATCGTAAGAAATAGTTTCCCTCTACACATAACTGTAATAAAAACAAGAAAAGGTGTGTATTCCTAGATGTCTATTTTCATTAACTTAAAATAAGTCTCATGTGTTCACATAAGTGTATCAAACATTGTAGTTGAATTTTGAGAAATGCATTTTTTCTCACTGTATTTTCCGATGGTAAAGATTTTGTTTAGGATGTGATCTTTCTATTTAATCATTCTAAAAGGTTTCCTAACACACAAAATACTTTCATTTTCAGAAATAATCCAATGTGCAAGATCCCCATTTATAATCAATAATATAAATTTTGAATTTTCTTGTTTATTTAATTAAACTGGCAATGGTAAGCCCCAAAATCTGCACACATTTTGATTTCGAGCCGAATAAGGATTTGATTGTCATTTCCCATATGACTGTTGAAACATTTTTAAGTTCAACACTTAAAACGTTCAGTTCAGCTGATAAAATTTTCTTAAAATTGCAAATGCAAATATTTTCTCAAAGAAAGTAAAGAGCAGGAAATATGGAAGGCTTGACAACGACAGATTGAAAGCTTACTTTTCTAATTTAAACAAAAATTGAAAACGTGTAAGCAGTAGAATGAAATGTGCAGAGACAAAAACGAAATGTTCAAAGATAAGAAGTTATAATTGTAATAAGTATATATTAATATATATATGAAAAAAAAATAAAACAACTAGTGTAAACTAACCTTACAAGTGTGTAAAAAACGGGTGTGCATTGGGGGTACCCTCAGGCAATTCTGTAACAAAAGAGTGCAGGCAACACAAGACTATGAGGTTTACTGACACTACTACTAAAATTATTCTAGTAACTAACGTTCCTCGTTCAAAATATCAAATCAAATGGTGCAATCGTAACCATCATTTGATTGGTTACATTGGTATAACTAAAATGCAAAACATGCTAAAAAAAACAAGTATCGAAAATAAATGAGACTACCAGGAATTACATGCAAATACTTGCAAAACTTTAAAGTTTTTTCTGAGCAATATTCATGTTTATCTCTCCTGAGGTTGAGTGAAATGATAGTTGAGACAAGATGAAATATCTTAATTTCCTCATCCAAGGAAACTTTAAAGAGGCTACACGCTTTTAGGAATAATGAATCATTTTCTTGACTATAGATTTTTCATTGACATATCCAGAAATTTTGTATTTTTTTACAGGTTTCTGGGGTCTATTATTTCATTGAAGTGTATCTACAGGGTTGCTACAATTTCTTTCCTGAAACTTCATCCTCGGCTTTCCCCAGGTGAATTCAAAAAAATATATTTTTCATTAATCCAACTTTAACTTTATCAATAATTTGATAAATTACCTTTTTTAAATATTATTACATTGACTTTATTTGTCATATATATAGTACTTAAAATGTATTTCTCAAGCTCTTCTCTTTTTATGAATTTAAAACACTTTTCCCACACAAAAATGTTATACTTTTAGCTGCAACAAGCCATTAAATAGATATGTACCAATCTTTCCATAAATAATTAATAATTCAATTCAATTCTATAAATGTAGGAAAACAAAAATGGCACTGCCTACATTTTCAACATATTTTAATGCAGTATTTACTTTCTAAGCAAGTGGGGGGGAGGGGAATGGCATCCATTTATAAGAAGCTCTTACCAATTAATGGTTTTACTACTAGAACGTAACATGTATTCATTATGACTCATGGTTGGGTTAATCTTTATGTTACATAACCCTGCAACATTTGAGCCTTGGGAAGAAAATACATTTTTATTTTGGAGGACAATGGTCAAACAAGCTAAAAATGTAGACAAAAATTTTGAAGAGTATGGCATTGCAGTTTCTCTTGTCAAAAATGCCTATTATGGAGGAATTCCCAAAACTTATTTCAAATTTCACTCCAAAAATGTAGAGAGTGCCGCTATAAAGAAATTCATGCAAAATCCCATTTTATGGTGGAATTTCTTAAATTTCCCCAAAATCCCACCTCTAAAAATAAAATAATTTCATGTTATGATGCACCCCTCAAAGAAACTTACTATAGTCGGTTCCAATAACTTTGGACCCTGGTCCCTATGTATTTCCTATGCAGCCAGGGTGCAAAATTTTTGGAACCGACTATAGATGACTAAGTTTTTTCAAAAAGTTTTTGTCCGGGAAGAATTTTTGTCCTTTGAGAAATCATGTCATAAATTTTCAGTTTCTCAATTTTGTTACAAATAGGGAACTAATTAATCCTGATAGTTAAGTTTAAAACAACGGTTGACCTAAATGTACCTCTCATAGAGAATGACCAGCTTTCTAACTTTCTAACTGTACATAAAAGTCTGGATTTCTTTTCCTTTAGTTTTCCAGAATGTGTAGCAACCCTGGTCTATGTTCTATAGTCAGAAGAAATTCATTACAACACTCTCAAAAGGACATGTACTCCTCCTGCATTCACTTACAATCCAGGAATTTGCAAGCCAGGCAAGGGATGAAATGATAAAACATTTTGTAGCATGAACATCCCAAAAAGAGAGTAAACCGAACACAATCATTTAGGTTTTTCCTTGCCTGCTGAATAGGATTCCCACTAATGATCAAGTTAGTCAGCATTGGGTGATGGGGTCGTCTTCTGTGAATTTGGGGCTGTCCAGGTTGATTTTGGCATGGTGCTCCACCAACAGGGGATTGGGGTACGGAGCCACCCCGTGTCATGGACATTGCGGGAGTGAGAGAAGTGGGGGACAGAGACGAAGGGCTCACTTGCTGCTGGGGACTCTGGGTATCAAAACGTGTTAGGTCAAAAGGCTTTAGTCAAAAGAGTATACATTAACATGAAGAATGGCTTTTTAAGGATCCAAACCAGTATTAATCCTAATAGCAAAATAACTCTAAGAGAAGGCAACTAAGTAAGCATACTTAAGACGAGGCTAAATAAAATCGGATAATTGGAATGTTCACTCACGGTGCTGTACGGTGAACCTGTCTGGTCTTCGGTGTCGAGAGGAGTGGATAATGGAGATTGAAATTGTAGATTTGTTAAATCAGGTAATGAACCAGTATTATTGGCAATGGAGATGTGTACAATGCTTGGATCCTGTTCCGTCGGATATATGCTAAAAAAAAAAGAGAAACATGTACAAGAGTCAATAAATAAATCAGAAGTCATCAGAAAATAAATCAGAAGTATAAAAGTAAGATGGAAAAAATAGTTCTTCAAACTACTCTTTAACAGAAGTTCCTTTAGTGGTGCAAAAAAAATTAAAATAAATATTTTTTTTATATCTTTCAATTATATTTTATTATTTCCTTTAACAACAGTCATTCGGTGTAATTTATGAAATGCCCTCAAGCAAGCAAAGTAAATTGCAAATCATTACAAATGGCTCAATTATTTTGATATAGCCATTAGTTATAGTGTAACTGTATAATTTGTAGCTTATTTTGTAATAAAATATTTTAAAGCCATGCAAGATTATTTTTTTTTACAAATTAAAAAAATTGTTTTCTTAAACAAGGTCACTTGTTTTTAAAATATAAACATTCTAATACAAGGGCAACTTTTTTCATAATTTCTTTTCAAAGCGTTATTTCATTGCCCCGAACGTAACTCGAGTGTGGACGTTATAATTAACCTACTGACAATGCCATTAATTCTCTTGAATGAAAAAGAAGACATATTCAATTGCTATAAATGAAAAAGAAGGAAAAAAAATATTGCTTACTTGATGCCCGGCACTTCACAAGATTTTGGACGAGAGTGTGGTGGTGGAAGTAACTGTTTTTTGGGATCCCAGTACCCTTTGAATTGATTACCGTCAGAAATTATCATCCCATCTTCGTGGCCTGCAGTAAAATTATTATAAACTACGCACATTATTAATAATATACTATAACAGAATTGCATTGGGAAAATAAGTAGCACTTACAGGGAAGTGACGGGTGGGGGAACACCTACTTTGTTCGCATCATTAAATGTTAAATTTTTTACATTATTTTTATCACTACGATTTATAACTCTCCAGTTTATTGTATTATTAAAGGGGACGATCCCGATCAAAAACATTTTACCAATGGACAATAACGGGAGAAAAAATGTATTTCACATTTAATTAAAAAAAATTAAATTTCAAAATTTTCAATTGAGCACCAAACAAACAAACAATTTTGAGAATATATTTCATAATATAGCAAAGTTTGGCTAAACACTTCATTAATTTTTCGTTATTCGTCCATTAATTGGAATTCCGTTATTTTTAAAATAGAAAGATGGTGCGCAAATTTTGCAGATTTATTCTACTTTGCTTTAGGTAATGCTAACTAAAGAGATTTTTAACCCACTGCATTAATTTTCATTTTTTGTTGTTTGTTTTGGCTGAAATTTCACGCCTTTTCATAAAGGCTAAAATTTCACATCGTTTCACGCTTGCACACATCTCTGACAAAACATGAATTCCAATTTTTCTGCAGAAATTTGATAACTTAATTTAGAAATGCGGTTTTTTTGTAGAAATAGATACCAGTGTACTTATTCTTCACATGAATACCACTGTTTAGCTTCACAGCTGCTGTTTGTTTGGATAATGTTGATCCTTGAACTTGCCGACATTTTTCACACAAGCTGTCTGTGTTTTTTTAACATTTTTCATTCTTTTTTAGTTTATATTCAAAATTTTCTAGCATATTTCCTAATTTCTCACATCCGTCACAGCCTGCAGTTTGGACAAACGAGACATTATTTCCAAAATGCACTTACTTCTACGATTGGCCGGAGGTGTGGTTGATCCGTGGTAAGAATCTGATGGATTCATTGCACTCTGATGTAAAGCAGAGTCACTATTTGTCCTATTATATGAAATGCAAAAAAATGAAATTAAAAATGGGAAATCAAAATATCGGAATTAAGTTGCAAAATGTATATTTCAATTCTATTACCTCCTCCAACTAGTGTCTGGAGGCGGCGACAGGTACGGTGAACCATACGGTGAACAATCAACGTTATCAAGTTAAGAAATATGCGATAGAAATAAATGCAGCTATTTTACATACAATGATTCAAGCTCTTTAATTCCAAAATTACTCTTCATTTCAAATGCATTTAATGGTTTGACATTGTCTCAAACTCAAATAGCCTTTTTAAACTAATACCGACCTATGTTTATGCTTAAAATCCCTATAATTCGATCCCCTTCAGCCTACCTTATTCAAAAATAAATGACAGTTTTGTTGCCATGGCATAGAAAGGTTAAAACGAATAGCCTGTATCTATATTAAATTACATGTGAATTTCCCATGTAGTGAATAAAAAAGAAGTACAAAACTGATTTAATAATAATACCCTAAGTGAACACAAGCCCTCTGGGAAATAGTCTTAAAATAGAAAATAAGAAACTCAAAGGATATTCTTTTTTCAAACTGTCTTCGATGAGGCCCAATATTTCGAGACCGACTTTCCCTGTAGACTCGATCCACCAGAATGTCGCGACCTTGTTTCATGTCATCCAAGCTCGTTAGTGCACTCTAAAGGAAACAGATGACAATTAGGCGAATTAAGGATACATTAGTCAGTCATATGTATACAAATGACTACTCTAGCTAACCTAGTTAAGCTTTCTAGTACCCATAACAAGAAATTAATATTCAAAATTCTGTAGTAACAAAGTGCACAACCACATGTGGCCTGGTAAAAAACAGTGACATTCAATATAAAAGCAAGGCACTTGGAAAACCACAGAGTGGAGAGAATTTCCACCATGTTATTTTATGGATTTTACATGTAAAAGCAATTCAATTAACTCTTAAGTAATTCCATGCTGCACAAAACGTGGACTCGGTGCACATTTTTTTAAAATGATGTTAGACTACATATACCAAGCATTTCATAGGAATTAGAAAGTCTACAATCCAGTTCGATGCAAATTTTTGTTTTAAAAACTCTTACACAGGCCTAAAATTATTTCCAATATTTCACAAGAGTAGGCTATGTCTAATATTAGGCAATTACGGATATAATTTCTAAACATTAACAAAATGAAAATCCATTTAGAATTTCTACTTTTTATTAAGTCTATTCACCTGGGCAAATAGCTAGCTGTACCATAGTAATTCTGTATAAACAACCGTTCTGACCATGATTCACTAAGGTACGTAGAAATCTGGTATGGCCTACTAGAAATTCAGTTAAGTAAAATACTATAAACTTAATCAGCACACAGATGGGCAATTACCCAAATCAGAATAAAACAATGTGTTGACTCCACATACTTGAATTGCCAGTAAAACGTTTAGTTTCTTAGTCATATATTGCATCAATTGTAATAACAGCTCGGAATTACCTTTGTTAACATAGTACATACATGTACTGTTGCTATTTTGGATAAGGTCCACGTATTATAATGTTCAAATTGGTACATTCCATTCAAAATAAAAAAACTTATAAATGGGAAAACAAAAAGTTCTGTGGATTATCTACAATTTAATAAGAGAAAGATATTCCCTAAAAGTTCTATTGAAAGTCCTGGACCAATAAAGAGAAGAAATGAACATAAACCACACGTTTAATAAAAATTTAGAAACTTTTTCTTTTCAAAATAAATTTGCCAAGAACCTCTTACTCCACATAAGTCCACACTTATCAGTAAGAAACATTTTCTATCACATAAATGTCTAATTAAAATAAGTACTAAAACTTAAACGATATTCAGTAAACATCATTTTGGGTCATGCACATAAGCATATTCTATGACAGAAGATAAAAGAGTTGGGCTACCCCTTTCTTCCAGCACTACCAGTTCTGCTTTGAGAACTCTAGCCTACTAATATAAGATGTGGAAAATACAATGTACTCAATGGACTGCCCCCCACCTCCCTTTGAAAGTTTAAAAAATTCCCCATTGTTATCACAATGCATACGTTACTCCATTAGAAGAACTAGTCTACAGCCACTATCAACAAACAAAGTGTCATCATGAGCGACATCAAGGATTTATAGTTATGCAGTCATCCTAATATAAAAGTAAACATTGGCAGTGCTAATGTAAAGCCATCATCTCAGGTTTTAAACTGGTTTAAGGTACAATTTTCACTTCGCTAATCATTACTGCTTTTAAACAAGAGGTAGAAACTTTTTTTACGAGACATAAGCGACTGTAATGATGTTAAGGGGGCTGTCCACATTTGTAACAGCATGGGCCTATGGGGATTTCAATGTTAAATTCGTTTTCTTCAAACTGT
>JAQIXP010000101.1:0-36498 GCA_034700285.1 Proteroiulus fuscus | reverse complement strand
AGATCTGAAATACATGGTAAAATTCCACCGGGCCCCCCCTTGAGATCTAAAATACATTGTAAAATTCCACCGCCCCCCCCCCCTTCCCCCCAACAGCAGGTCGTAACTAGTCACAATAAGCTATATAATTATAGGCTCACCGTAAATCTTCTATAAAAAAAAACGCTCAAAAGATCTACTTTGAAATTTCGCCCATTCTCCATCTAGGCGCTTTTCCTTAGAGCTTAATTTAAGTTTCTTTATGAAAAATGCATTTTTTGTGGTAAAAATTAAAAATGCCGCATGTTCTTAAATAAAAAGGGGGCAAAAATAATGTCATATTCTTTAAATTCTAAATAGACGTCCTCCAGCTCCAAATCACGCCCACCTCCAAAGGAAAAGTCAGAAAAGATCGCTCGCGGGTTATTTCTAGAAGATTTAAGGTAGGCCTATATCTATATATTGAAATGTCTGAACCTGTTAATAACATTAATTGCGTGTGTTGGCAAAATAGGGGGTGAAAACGAAGGCAAGCGGAAATTGGTTTTTCTTATACCAGAAGAAACGAAAAAAAGACTCCTTAGAAATACACCAAATCACTTGCACGGCTTTAATACCCGATTCATATCGACGACGACACAACACTATTATAATGGCCAAGAAAGGGTAAGGGGGGAATGTTGAACACAGGGTAGCTGACCAAAATGGAGGAGTGGGTGGTCAACATAAAAACATCGAAGTTAGTTGTGTTATTAATGTAGCCTATACCTTACTTTTACAAGTGTTAACACTGCCCGCTTTTATAGCGCTGACAGTCCCACTTTGAAACAAGTTGATTTTAGGGGAAACAAAGCGCATCAAAGAGCAATTAGATAAAATGTCCCGAGTACGTGGATTTGGATGAAAATACAAAACCCAAATATAGGCACCATTTTTCTGACAGTACTTTCTTCAATATGGAAACTCCGCTGCACTTATTATGGTCACAGCCACTCATATAGATCCATCCACTAAGTGTAAAAAACTTAAAAATCACTCGTTACAAAGTGGGACTTCCCTTTCGAATACATGTAGGCCTACTCTGAAAAATAGCCCAAGAAGTAAAATCGTGTCAACTATAAAGTCAACAACGACGAGACAATCTCCAAATTTTCACCACAAGTTTCACTCAACGCATAGGTTAGAGCACGAGTCATCACAGCCCTGGGTCAAATTTTTAAGGTTTATGGATTTAATTCAAATGAATTTAAAGGTGTTCACCTTTTCCTTAAGCTAGAAAGAAAGCTTTACTCCTTTCTAAAAAGAGGATCCCATGATGGACCAACGAGCACTCGCGTGACACTCTGCAAAATGGTCACGTGCAGCGACATCACTTCACGTGACCGGACTATCTAGAACTCGATGGACCCGCCTCCGGGTGGATTGGGTTTCTTGAGACTATAGGCGTCTTCGGCATTACAAAATTCTCATGAGAACCTTGCTTTTAAGCATTCGGCATGACGGTGTGACGTCACTCAACCGAATGTACTTTGTGTACGGGGAAAACATTCAGTCCACCTTTACTATTAGAAAATAGTCCACACTCTGACAAAAGTCCAAATATTATTGGAGATAAGAGACTACTCCCCCCCCCCCCCAATCATCTTTCCCAGAGTGCACTGCTTTAAAATTAATTAAACACCTCCCAGAATCTATACTTAAGGTTAAGAGGGTTGTAAACCCTGCTGAAAAGAAAACTGGGGGGGGGGGAGTGGGGGGCATCATTGAAAGAAGGTTTGATGCAAGAGTAAGACTTTAATAAGATAGGCTTACAACAATGGTCACTTTGGCTTTTTACTTGTCCAGGCAGCCTGACACACACTTGACAGCCACCTGTTTTGGGGGTTCTCACATTAACACGTGCATGGATGAGAAAAAACGCGGAGAGGTGAGGTTGTAAGAGAGGAGGAAAGGGGGAGGGGATAAAGAGGAAAGGTTAGAAGGGAGCGAGGTAACGTCACAAGGGATATCAAATATGGTTTTCTTTTTTGTTACGATGTAAATCGAGAAGTACTGGTCTGCTAAGAGATGGAACCATTTGTCCAATTGCAACGAACTCAACGGTTGTGTGCAATGATATAAGGTTAATAAATATAAAACGAGTTGTTCTTACCTTTATCATGCTGTACCGATGAAGGATGGGTCAGTAGCTTGAGCGCGTACATTGAAATCCAGTTTTGTGAAAAAAATATATAACTCTATATATCTATACCGTATATATAAACAAAAACAGAAGAAACCGCCACACAGACAAGGAACACGATCTGAAATAGAAAAATATCAACAAAAATTTAGTTATTTTGTCATCTATGTTACAAAAATATTTCCACTCCTATTTTGTATTAATATCGTATAAAATAAGGATTATTATATCAAAAGTTCGACCATGAATCATTTTTTGGTTAACTCAGGGTAGTTACACATTGTGGTATCCAGCAGGCCTACTCAAAAGTTTTTCCCCCCATTAACCAATAGAAAGAATTCTTTCATGATTCCAATTACATAACGGGCAACAACAACAGTAAAGGGAATGAAACACCTTGACCCCCCACAGAAGTTGGAAAACTAGCCAAAATTCTTGTCAATTATTGACATTGGCTTCAACACATGCCAAGACCTATTATTTTTGTGTATTAGTTTGCGAAATTTCGTGAAAATAAATAAAATATACGAAGGTTTAATTTTAATGGCACAGCATTCTTCATTATGAAACACTAATATTATTATTTTGAATGAGATTTCTAAATGAGCCACAGTAAAAATGAAATGGTCTTTAAGCATTTTATTTGGCAAGCTCTCTAATATTCAACAAAGTTGCATAAACAAATAAGCTAAAATAAAATTTTTTTATTAATTAGAAAGAAGAGGAAGATTTTTAATATATTTTGTGTTGAAAGGTTAAATTAAAACTTTACAAAATTAAATAAAAACCCAATTTAATTTTGATTAACGAGATCAATGGGAACCTAGAGCCATCTATTGACCTCAAGGAGAACTACGAGCACGCGTTTTTTAACCGCTTTTTGAGGTCAAAAAGAGTAAAAATCTTTGTGTAAACGTTGTTGATTTTTGTTCAACGCATATACCAACGTTACAAAACGCACAAAAGATAAAATTCAGTTTTTATTAATGCCTAAACGTTTCACTTCCTAACCCAATACGGGCACTAAAACGCATACAAATGCAGCAAATTCTTTAGGAATTCGTATTACACGGGCTATACAATGAACCCACTTGGTCCAATTAAGCCTAAATCATATACCGTAAATTAAAAGTAATAAAATAAATGACATTCTCCTCACATTTCGCATTTATATTTTCTTAATTTACAGAAATTGGATTATTTTGCAGCGAAATAGTTCATTAAAACGACCATGAAACTAGGTCAACTAACCCCTTTTCAAAATAAGCAAGGCCAGCGTTCCAAAAAGAGGTCGAATGAATCCATGAGAACAGATGATCGTTACGGTAGTAAATAAGCCAAGTAACGAGTCTGCCACGCTTTCAAAACTAACTTAAATTCAGTTTCAAAAATCCCAATAACAGCTTATCCTGCATTAATCCAGAACTTGAACAGGATCCCTAAAAAAAAGCGCCTCGTCCATGGTCGACATTTCAAAGATGGATTCCCACAGTTTTTTCCCCTATCTACAGCATCACAATTCTTTACATTTTCTTACCTAATATGGTTGCAAATTCGCGCGTTGCTTTTCTATTCCAACCGAAGAACTGTAGTTTTAGTAAGGCAAAAGCAACGAATAAAAACGGGGGGCGTAGATTACATGTTTGTTGTTTTACTAGCAATAGTTTATTCGCGAAACAGATACCTCCATCTTGGTTAAACCTTGTTCACGCCACTGTGACCGAATGAAGGCAGTCCAGAAATCCCCATACTAACATAATAAATCTATTTTAATAATTAAACGAAGTTTAATCTGGATAGTTAGAGTTATATTACAAAAAGAAAACAATTGGACTACACTACATTCCTTCCCCTGTCAGTGAAATTCTTGTTTATTAATGAATTTATTAATAATGATTCAGTCCAGCGTGATGTTTTGTTGATATTAAAGGGTCATGAATAGGGGCAACAGAACCTTCCGTCCTCCACGCAAATGGACGGCTACATTTTAGTTTATTAGTTTTAAATGAATCTTTTCCCCATTAAAACATGAAACAGTGAATAAAATTTATAGATGTTTGTCGTTATTCCCGGGAATTTCCTATAAACGAGCTCGTTGATTAAGGATTACTATATTAAAGCACCATTGAAGCTTGCAGCCCATGTGGCGCAACCTGTGCCTTGCAAACGAATTAATCTAGGGTGATACAAAAGTTCTGTGCTGTTCCAATTTTTCATTTTCCATCCCCTTCTCCCGTTTCCTGCCCCAAAGGGCGGATACGGGGGGCAGGGGAAGAAATTGCTTCCCCTCCCCCTTAGCCAGAGAAAATTGTTTTCCCGGTTCCCCTCCCATTTAACATATAATTGCCACCCCCCCCCACTTTTAGCAAAACTTCATATCCACCCCCGTACTCCCCTGACCAATAATTCCAATAGGAAATAATAGTAGAAAGCAGAATTTTTTAATAATTAAAACGTACTCCTTGAATTAAACATCAATAACGCTTGATAATTACAATGTGGAATTTAATTAGGGCAATCACGAAATCTTTGAGTCCATTCTTATGCGTAAATAACAGCCCTCACCATTGTTAAGCGCATACACCTCTTAATTGGGAGGGGAGGGTGGCGTGGGAAGATTTGGACAATTGAGTCCGACCCGTTGATCAGGCGAGACCGAATCCCTGCGTGTGTTCGATGGCCAGAAGAAGTTTCTCCTTTAGTTTTTCCTTGGAGTTGTAGCGCGGCAGGTCGAGCAGGTTGAAACAAGTGTGAGCGGCAGGCAGGAAATCTTCCCCGCCGTTCGTCGGCTGGATGGTCAGCTTCACGCTTCTCATTCCAAAGATCGGAATGCGATCGTATCCGGTGAGAAAGAGTAGAAATTTCTTCTTCTGTTCGGGACCGAGCTCGTGGAACACGTTCCAGAGGTACCCGATGGTCGGATGCTGCCTCGAGTACTCCTCCTTGTACTCGGCGTTACGTTCCAGTTCTTCCCAGTCGTAATTCTCGTTGCCCACGATCATGGCCATGAGCTCCTGTGCATGGAAGAGCTGGAGCACGCGTCCGCCCAGCACCTCGTGAAATCCACGGTGGAAGGCCTGGTACAGCGACTCTACGGATGAATTGAATAAATAGTCCACGTAGAGGTCGACGTACTCCATCCTATTTTCCTTGGTCACCATCACGTCTCTGCCACCCATCTTCAGTTCTTGCGTCTCCACCTGTCCAAAGGCCTCCACGGTGATTTCAAAGTATTGCGAGAAAGCATCGTCAAAGTCGTCCGCCTCGTACTCTAGCATGAACCTGAGGCTGTTGTAGAGGGCCGGAGAGAGACCTCGCAAGTCCTCCAGCTTGATAGTCTCCCCGAGCAGCTTCTTGTACAGGGCGAGTGGGAATGGTAGGTCGATGATGTTGCCGTTGTAGATTGCGAGGCCACACAGAAGACCTATCAGATTGAACATGGACTGAGTTTCGAACGTCTTCTCGTTGAACCAGATGGCTCGCGTCTCCTCGTAGACCCTAAACATTCCGTACTTGGGATCGGTCAGGTCCCTCATCAAAAGCAAGAAAAACTCCTTGCGCACGCCACCATTGTCCACAGCCTCCTCTCCGGCAAACACCACCTTGAGTGGCTTTTTTAGCTCGTCCTTCCGCGCGTGCTCCAGGAGCTGCGAGAGAGCATTCTGCACCAGGTGTTCGCGGTCCACCACCAGCACCAGGTAAGGATTGGCCGGATCGACCGGTATGAACAGGCTGGTGAAATTGCGTTGATTCACTTCATCCATGGCGTTCTGCATCTGCAGAATGGCATCCGTCTGTAGGATGAGCGTTTTGGCCTTGGCGTCGAAAAGAAAGGGAAAGTCGCAAAAGTAAAGATTGGAATCGGCAGGAACGGTCAGGCGATGGTGCAGCCAATTGATGTAGTCCAATCGCACGTCCAGGATCTCGCAGATCTCTGGAATGTAGAAGACATCGTAGGCCAGAGTCTGGCCATACTCGTTGTTCACACGATTCAGCTTGGACAGAATATTTAGGGACACCTTCAAGCTGGCCTGCTTGTTTTTCATCAGTTCCGTTTTGTTCTGAACCAAGAAAGCATCGAGGATGTGCACCACACACTGCTTATACATCTTCACGAGTCGTCCAAAGTCCTCCCGGCTTATGTGACTCCCCCACCAGTGTTCCAGCGCCTTACTCGACTCTGGCACTAGACTCATCAGGGCTTTGCCCAGAGGCGCGCAAAGGGTGCTGCAATGGGCGGGATCGTCAAACAGGTGACATTTGATGAGAATTAGATAGACGCGTAGAGCCTCCGGATCCAATGGCGCGACGGGCAACGACGGAATCAGCTCCATCCTCAGACTCTCCAGGATGAGCTCGACCAATGAGACTTTCTTTATTTCGCCTATCTTCTTGAAGAAGGCTTCTGCGGCGCCAAAGTCCACGACCGGGTTCTTTGAACTGGATGGGACTCGTTTGTCTTCGTCCAGAAGGAAGGAAGCGTTCATGCAGGCGGGTGAACCAAATACCGTTTCCACATATCTAAGATTTAGATAAAAGTACACAGTTATTCGAGCGTACGTCACGGTCACGATCCCAATCCCTCCCTAGATCAAGCCGGTCCCGGCGATGGTAAGTGGACATTAGGTGCCCGGTCACGTTCGAGACCAAATTTGACCTTTGGAAGTGCGATTACAGAGTTATACAGACCTCAACACTTCCACTGGAGTCGCCTCGTCTTCCGTCATCTTAACACACTCCTTGGCCTTAGAAAGGGCGAGGCGCTCGAGTAGACCTTCGCTCGATGGGATACGTAGGTCGTCGGGTGGTAAATCGTCCTGAAGGCACAAATGGAAAATAGGGATTGAATGCTTGCTAATCCAAAAGTTTGGCTTTCTTACGAAAAAGTGCTACGATTAACCTGAATGTTTAGAATTCAGGGTTCACTTTGGAACAATGTCAATTACATTATCTAATATTACGGGAAAAAAAGATAGTCTTTACATGAAAATGCTTACTGTATCGTATGGTCTATTAAAACAAAAACTAGAAGCTAAATGTAATTGAGCGTGATGAGGGCCTTAAACTCACTCATCATCTTCATCATGAGTTAACCCTAGGGTTGACCGTTAAACAATCGGCCAACCTGATCCACATCAATCCAAGTTCATGCTTGGAAGTGAGATTAGGTGGCAGGAAAGGGGACGGAGATGCAATAATAATTTACGGGCTTTCTGTAGTACTGTGGAGGCATTGGCCCGTAGGCCCGAATTTCTAAGATGGAGGATTTTAGGAAACCACAAAAACAACAATCTAGGCCGCCGACCTACGGAATTAATTACCTGGTATTAGCTTGCGCATTCCAATTATTAGTGCAATTAAACTGGTTTTTACATTCGGCCCTGGATAGAATGACTTGACAGGGAGGATAGAGGGCATTTGCTGTCGAAATACCAATTGTACAAATTTGAAATGTTTCAGTTTGGTGCGAATTAGTATTTTGGTTGCATAAGTAAAAAAAAAATAAACAACTGTGGTAGCCTAGGTAAGTACAGGGCATTAGAGCGTCAATATAAGGTATGCAGAATGAATAAAACAAAAGAGTTTCCTTACAAACTGTATTTACTTACCCTTATTACCATAGGAGTTATTTCATAATTTTTTTAATCTCTGAGCTTTACGACCCACAACATTTTCTATACATTTTACCTTTTTCGGTGTGACCACAGCAAAACTCTGATTTCCTCCACAATATATCCTTTTGAGAGTGCTCCTGTATCCAGAAGATTCGTGATTTGTCCAGCATCCCTCCACGGCGATAGGACTACATGAATTGAGGGTGGATTTGACTCCCAACTGTCCTTCCGAGCCCCTTCCGAAAGAGTAAATCCTGCCACGCTGATGTTCATACGCCAAGGTGTGATTTCTGGATTCGATAACAAAAGCCCGCGCTCGGACGGTGGAAATGCATTTTTAAAAGCAATATTGAATCTCAACCAAAGTGGTCTCTCACCTGCCGCAGGCAATCTGACTAATCGTGCTTCCCATAAGCTCCAGGACCTTTCGCGGAACAATCTCGTGATTATTCGTTCCGTGTCCCAGCTGTCCGAATTCGTTGCCTCCAAAGGAGAACACGCCGCCGGCCCGAGTCAGGATGACCGTATGATTCTCTCCGCACGCAATGTGCCTGACCTCGTGTGACCTAAGCGCCTTCAGATGTGTTGGTGTCAGTCGATCCATTTCGTCATTGAGCCCCAGTTGTCCTTGCCCTTATCAAAAACAATCAAAATTCCAGTTAAAGCACACACTTGTTGCTCAACAATCGAAAGAGTCTAAGTCACTGACCATTTCGTCCCCAACCAAAACAGGCTCCCAGATGTGTGACGACGAAGCAATGGGAACCACCGCAAGCCAGCTGCATGATGGGAACGCTTTCCAAGTATCTCACCAAAGAAGGTTCTGCTTCAAATTCGGTTTTATGTCCTAACCCTAACTGACCTCGATCGTTTTTACCCCACGAATACAACTGCCCATCTAAAACACACCACAAATGCATGTTCGAAATTACCATTATTTTATAATTCATGTGGCAGGGAATAGCAAATTCACAAATTTGTTAAACGCACTTTCTAAAAGCACCAGGCAGTGATCTTCCCCACAAGCGATTTGAACGGCCCTCTTAGTGGCCAGCGACTTCACCAATCTAAACGAGATACACACAATACACAGTAGTTACAAAATGCCGCAATAGTTTCTCTATTCCTAGCTAATCATTATTTACCGCACCGTGGAACGGAGACAAATTGGTCGTCGATGGAAGCTATGCCCAGCTGTCGATGCGAATTCTTTCCCCAACAGTACAAGTCTCCCCATCGACTTAAAACAAGGGTGTGATGCCTGCCACACGTCAATTGAGTTATGTCATAATCGGTTAGACGGTTTACGAAATCAATGACCTTCTCGGACTTCGCACGGCCGAGTTGGCCGAAAGCGTTATTTCCACAACTGGCAACGGAACCGTCTTCCATTAGTAACACGGTGTGGCTTTCACCGCAGGCAACTATATATAAGCTCATTATTAAACAGTTGTGTATAGGCCCTAAGTATGGTATACGGACGGACTAAAAACCGATTTTCATGAAAATAGTATTAATCAATAGATATTACCTCCTAGTTTCCAGTAATATCATTTTTATTTGGGGCAAAATAACGAAAGTATTGTTTCAAAATGAAAATGTGTTTCCGTTTAACATGGCGGCCTATGGGAAATCGAAACTTCTAAAATTCAGGTGAGAGAGATTGATTTTTAATTTTTAGCCATAAAAATAATTATTTTTAAGCAAAGTACATACGATATTGTCAAACCGGAACGTTTTCGCCCCCAGACCCCCTGCTACCTAACCTGACCTAACCTATCCTAGCCTAAACAGAGTGAATATTGTCAGCTTACCTGCTTTTTGGAGAACTTTTCAATTTCCATTGGCCCCCCCATTTTAAATGGGAACACATTTTTATTTTTAAACAATACTTTCGTTCTTTTGCCCCAAATAAAAATGGAAAATGGTATTACTGGAAACTAGGAGGTAATATCTATCGATTAATACTATTTTCGTGAAAATCGGTTAGGAGTCCATACACCATACTTATACCAAAAGGTGCCATGATTATTTCATTAATCCCCGTGTTTTTTGAAGTTAAGCCCTGCCCAAGGTTTAATTTAAAGACCCGTGCACAACCAAGGGTCCAAATCTTAAATTTTTACTAGGTATTAGAATATTAATATAGGAATAGAAAGAAATAACCTGTGCATATGAAACTCTGTGCATATGACCGAGAAATGATCTGATTTTCAATTTATCTCAAAACAGTAATGACAGTATTAATTAATTCAACTTGTTCACATGGAACCTTGCCTGTATAGGGTTTAACCGTGTGTATATATATAGGGCCTACGGGATAACCCATTGCAATAATTTTAGGACTTACTAATAATGCCCGTACCGGTATGCCATTACAATTCTAAACAGAAAAGAACTTCCTTTTGGCTAATTACAATTAGCCACATTTTGAGATGAATTACCTTTTTTAATCCTTGGTAAATGGATTAACAGTTCATGAGGTGTTAGATTTGCTCTTTCGATCCCTTCAGCTGATCCTCCATTCAAAGGTCTCCCCCAGTGGTACATTTTAATTAAAAATATAAACTCTATTGAAGCCCTAAATTAAACACAAATTGATGAATTTATAACTGACACGACTGGCCATGAAAATGAGAACTTACCATTTAAAACAAACTGCATTCAATTATTTTCCACAGAATTTGATTAGTTCTAGAATCTTCTCCTTTTCAAGTTAAGGAATCGTCACATTCAATCGTCTGCTAATTACAGGGTGACAACACCCGGTAAATCATCATTCCTTTACCGGTATATTAAACTGAAATCTTTTTTTTTTAAACTATAATCCGTCAGGGTTCTCGTGATTGTTTTTTTTTAAAATGACATTCCCTGACTTTCCAGGTCTTCCCGTGACGATTTTGAATTTCTCCATGGGGGCCATCCTAGTATTACGTCACGTTATTTGTTTGCTTATTTTATGATTGACATATATCCCTTCCCCCCCCCCCCCTCAAAAATGATATTACAAGTTTAATTCCCCTCCACCCCCTCATACAATCAGAAATCATTTATAAGCATATATTGGATACTCACCACTATCTTGATTGATCAGCTAGATCATAGCTGGATCGAGTATACGGAAGGGAAGGGGGATGGGGAGTTAACCCCCTCCCCATCGGACTCAAAATTATTTTGAAGTCTACCCCTGATGGGGGCCTGCCGTCCCTCAGAACCCCTGTTTGACTCACCCCATTGGTAAATCCTAATTCCACTAATGTGTCCTCTGGAAGGGATTAATGACATTAGGCCTAATTAATGTCACTTTTAAGTCACATTTAATTTCAACCCTCCTCCCCCCAACCCTCACATCTTCTCACAAATATCCCAACCCCCTTCCTCCATTATATATAGACGGCCCCAATTGACCAAAATTGAGAAAGTAAACAATTTTGTTACCCACACATTTATTCACATCCACATGATTTCTATTTCCAGGAATTTTAACTAGCTGGTAAAAAAAAATTCAACCATGTTAAAAGCTAGTATTTTATATACTTGAATTGTAGAGTAGGTCAAAACATCGACAATGAAAGGTTCGAAAGAATAGTTAGGTTATAGCCATGGGCGTCAACAGAGGGGACAATTTAAAATCAAATATTTATTTCACGCATGCCTGTTCTCATACTCCCCTTCCCCCATCCCAACCTTCCAGCATTATTTAGGCACTCCCCCTTAAAGACATAATAATACGCACTTGTAATTTAATAATGTGTAAGAAATTCATTTCCCAATCAGTGATAACAAAACCGATCACCAATGAACACTTGACTCGTAAACAATTCAATTCAACTCAGTACCGGTACCCTACAATCAGCATACTGTATCATGATGCCATTTGGTATGGGGGCCATGGCTCTTATACCTATAGCCCTGGTTATCCCACTATATCAGGAGGAGACTCCCACGTCAGTTGTGACTTAAACATCATTGTTAAATTGAATTTCTAACAATTTTGAACTGTTTTTAGAAGATTCTTCCATTGTTTTACAGAACGTAAAAATTAAAAATTGCAAGTACACTGTATCTTGTTATGAAAAAAGAGACACGCAGCCTCTTACTAAACTACTTGACCACAATTACTATATTGTAATAAACACAATAACAATAGATTAATTTCTCTTTTAGGATAAATTAAAATCTCAGCTATGATTTTATGGTGGAAAATACGTCCTTTTAATGCACAATTCGTGCATTCCCAGTAGAGGTATAGGGAGATATAAGGGGATGGTTGTCGTGGTTTGAGGGTAATTACGAGGGCCTTCGGGTGGCAGCATAGTCTTTCTCCAGTTTTAAGAGTTTCCAAGCGGCTGTTCATAAAACTCAAGTTTCAGCGCCAATAGCTGTACTAAATTTGAGGGGGAAAATAAACATCGAAAAGCAGGCTCCCAAATTTAATTCCTTAAAAGATAACGTAGTTTATTTGGAAAAGAGAGCGATTAGACCAATGCAAAACACAGGACAAACGTCACGATCCCAAAGGCCGTGATGATGTAGGCCCACAGTCCCTTATTCATCTTTTCCTGAAAAGTGACACGAAACTTTGAAGGTTCTGGTGGCGCCATCGAAACCTTCGCTCTGGTTTGGAGAGGCGCTCGGACGCGCTCGTTGCTCTCCAGGATGGCCTGCCTGGCTCCGGACCAAGGATGAGGTCCTTGCAGGCGATACTGATAGGGTAAATTGGCTCCGAACATGCAGTAGATCCAAAAGATGGGATCCGAGAAGAACAGTCGCCGGAGGTTGGGTTTCACGCCCAACAATTGTCCCACGTCGTCCATATATGTCATATAATCCACCTGGATGGTGTGCCGTTGAGACGTCCCGAACTTCTCCTTCACCGTCTTACGCATCCGTCTAATGTCTTCGTCCATCTCCACCTTGGCCGGAAGTACGAGCATCCCGCCGAACACCCGCGTGGCCCAACGTGACTGGAGCTCGGCTATCGGGACGATGGAACCCAATGGTTGGATGAGTCCGATGACGGCCAGGGTGGACGGGCGCAAGTCGGGTGGGAACACGTACTTGTACAGCTCCACCTCATTGCGTTGGACCCTGACCACACGTTCGTCCAGGAATGGAAAGGTGATCTTGTATCCGGTGGCCAGGATGACTGCGTCGATAGGGTAGGGGGCCTTGCCCTCCTCCCCCTCAAACACCACGCCATCCTCAGAAAACCCGTGCACGTCGTTTTTGACAATCACGGTGCCGCTCAACATACAATTGGGCAGCGTGTCATTCACCATGGGATGCTGGGAGAAGAATCTGTGCTTTGGCTTCAAATTGTACAGAGTATGGTCGAACCTTAGCATGTGCTATATTAAATTAAATTAAATTAAAAAATAATGAAAAAATTGCAATGGAAACGCCAACAAAAAGGTCGTAAAATTGACGGCTTAATTCGAGAAAATGGCAGGTTTTCCCTCCAGTCAGTCAGTCAGTCAGTCAGTCAGTCAGTTATTGCAAATCGGCCTGCTAAAATCAAATGTTAAGCACATTTCACAGTCGGACGTACCAGAAATTCGGCTCCATATTCGTACACCTTAAAAGGAATTAAGGAGGTCGGCCCAACGACGAAACGACGCAGGAACACGTAATCCATGGGAAACCCACCGATTCCCACCCGGTTCATCACCCACGTTCCCGACCTCGTGCTTAGATACACCTGAAATAGATTGCAAACATTATCAACCAGCGTTAACCGGATTGAAAGCCAGTGGCAAATATGCACTCCCCGTTCCAAACCTTGGAGGCAATCCGGCTCAGCTCCACGGCGATGTCTCCCCCGGAATTGCCGATTCCTACGACGACCACCCTCTTGTTCTCGAATCCCCTGTAGTCCTTGTACGTGTGAGCGTGCCTCACCTCGCCCTTGAACTCCGATAGGCCGGGAAACTCGGGTACGTGAGGACACGAATGGTGGCCCGAACAGACCATAACGGCCGACGCCAGCATCTGGCTCTCGGTTCCACTCACTAGGTCCTCTACTCTGACCATCCATCGTCCGGTGTGGGCAAAGTCTTCTGTCTGTTCGATACTTTGGATTCGATGGTTGAATTGGATGTGACGTCTCAAGTCAAACTTCTCGGCATAGAGATCGAAGTATTCCACTTGTTGTTTGTTGTGCATGAAATTGGCAAAGTGAGCGGGCGGAGGGAAATCGCTGTAGGCGCTCATCTCTTTGCTGCTATTGATGACGGTGGAACGCATGACTGACGCAACGCCATCCAAAACTCCTTCTCTACAAAATAATAAAAAAAAATATACATAAAAAAATGAACATTAAATTTATATAACAAGGTTGAATTATATAATATAGACACGTAACGTTGGATTAAGGGGACCGAGCCCAGGAATGTTAATGTCTTTTTTTTAAAAAATGCTCTCAGTTATATAAGGGAAGGTTAATTACAAAGGATCAATCTATTACAAATGCCCGACCACTTTTTTAAAGATATGCCATTTCCTCATGAATTCTTCGATTCAAAATGTGGTGCATTATTGCATCTGGTTTGCTAAAACATTCATGGTCGTTGAGCCCCATTTTAGAACACCAATTTTGCATCCGGTATTAATTTAAATGCAATTTATTTGTTTGTCAAGGAATAATGAATGGTCTTTAAAAAAATAATAATTTCCTGAATTTCCTTGATGTAAAACATATGTTGATGATCTTTCCCTGATAAAACTACCAGACATTCAGAACTGATTATTTTTGTACCCTTTTTATAACCACCTTCACAAGAAACACTTCAAAATACCTCACTTTCATGTGCAGGAATATCTTCTGTGATAAAAATATAAAAGCCTGAGTATAAAGGGCAAGTCCCAATTTGTAGCAAGTAATTTTTAAACTTACTAGATATGAATGACTGAGGCAGTAATAACTGCAGCAAAGCGTCCATATTGAAGAAATTTCGTTGCAAGATAAATTAATTAATTATTATTATTATACATATTAGGCGCCATTTCTCCATAACTTTCAGCAGACACTGACAGTTGGTGGCGCCCTCTAGGACATGCATGACTACGTGTTTCAAAAGAGAGCCGATGCCTTTTAACCAGTAGAGGGCGCTACATACTGTCAATGAAATGGCGCCAATTTGGGCTTTGCATTTTCAACCAAATCCACGTATTCGGGACATTTTATTTAATGATCTGTAGGCTTAAATAAAATTGCAATTTGCATGTCTATTTTTCATGCGGTTTCATTTCCTGAAATCAACTTGTTTCAAAGTGGGACTGTCCCTTTAATCTTCGAGTGAGGTTAACTCAACTGAGGTCATGAACAGGCCCGGACTGGCTACCAGTTGGCCCAGGTGGCAAACTTCAATGTTTACTCGAGGTGGCCCAATTAGTAAAATTTAAGTTGGCCCGGGTAGAGTTTTGCACCCCAGCACCCTGGGCCAGTCCGGGCCTGGTCATGAAGGTCAAGGTATGCACATTGACATGCAAATTTCAGCACTATTAAAATGGGTATAGTGTTATTGAAATGGTGCCGCACATTTCAATTAAGAAAGAGACTCTCCTTATATATCATCCCAACCTACTTTATTTATGAAGATAGAAAATTAAGCTTCGAGCTAAAAATTTTAGATTTAAGGCTAAGATGGAGGGAGTCGCGGGACAAACTACGTGACTTTCTCTACATTTTAAGGGTAAAAAAAAACCTGCAACATTTTGACGTTAATTGGAAGAATAAAAAACATGACACATGAATTATAAATTAATGCACCTGATCTAGTATAGACAAGGTCATGAATAAAATAATAAATAAAAAATGTATATATACATTTGATTCTTTGAATTATATTAGGACCTCAAGCATCGAATAAAATATTAAAATGAATTCTAGGTCGTCATATAGAAGTCATTTTGAATTTTATAATAAACCGATATCATTTCGAACGAGTTTCGTCTTTTTTTTTAATGGCCCGGTCACCATGGGTGTTCCATATTTTTAAACCATTTTAGTACAGATTCTTTTCAAGGATATTTATATAAGCCAGGCCAATGTTAATTTAAAATTTCGATTATTTTTCTCTGATCTCAATCTGCAATATAATTAATGTGGCAATCTTTGAATAAATATCAGTAGTTAATAATCTGGATCAAAATATTTCTTTAGGATTACTTTTTAATTTATGTCGAAAACTGGTTTTTGTTTTCGTCGACCGGCCTTGTTATTGGCTCACTCCCGTTTATATTATAAAATATATATTAGCTTAGTGGGACAGTGTCACTAAAATTAACTTACTTCTAATTTACATATCAAAAAAGAAATAATTATATTGAAAAGAGAAAACACATTAAGTGAAAACAACTTCTCCTCTCGACCCATCTAAGACATTTAGAACTTAAATCTCTCACTCTTCCTAGAATCAATAATAAACCTAAAAACCTAAGATTAGAGCCTATAGTTAATGTTTTCAATTTAAAAAATAATTTTCCTTTGACGGAGTTTCAAAAAAATTCACGGACTATTTCTCAATTAAATGAACAAAACTGGAGTTTTATTCCAATTTTGAAGAAAACCAAACAATTTCAAACGTCCATTTGCCTAAACTTATTCTTCTAAGCCTACAGAAAAAAGTAGAAAAATGCGCAACTTACCGAAATCGCCAAAGTCCTCCAATTTGATCGGTCCTTTCGAAGCACACGACCTTTAACCCCTGTTCGAGGCAACTCTTGATGGCCGCCAGTCCACTGGCCCCGGCTCCGACAACCACGACCGGAGGACGATCATCCATCGACTCGCTCATCTTAATTTATTTCAGATTAGACGATGATTTTTGCACGATCTGACAAAATAAAAGAGCGAGAGAAAATAAAATTAAAGGGGAAAAAATATTTTAAACAGTAATCAGAAAGCATAAATATTATTAATAAATTGAGGGAATAAAATTCTCACTCTACTCTGTCCATACATTTTTCAAAGTAGCCACAAATATTCGAACTTCTTCTGCTAAATCCCAATCCAAGGTGAAAATGAGCGCATGGCCGTACGTACGTCGAGTCGTTCAATTCTCATTCGATCTCAGTCCACGTGTTTTTGTTGCAACTCACGCCCCTATAGCCGATCAACACATTTGGATTCACGTCATATGCAATGAGTACATACCTCAAACATGATAATAAAAAAAAACAGGACAAAAAAATGAGAAAGCACTTAAATTCACTTCTATTTACCTTATACACGTAAAGAAAAATAATTCAAACTGCTTTCAACAAGGTTTTACCATAGCATAAGGTCTAGCCAGAGGATAACCTTAACGACAGAGGAAATAGAATTAAATGACCACAAAATGCACATATTTTTTTCATGCTCTTTTTCCTAAAATCAACTTGTTTCAAAGGGGACTGTCCCTTTAAGAAAATTTTGAAAAAGCGCACACACGTGCTTCCCATTTGCTATCATTCAAGTACGCTTAGTTGCTTTCAAGAAGTTAATCTAGCTCTAAAGTGTTACGCATTATTTAATTAATATAAAATAATTAGTAACAGATATCGAATCCGAGCAAAATTTTTAAACAATTTAGTTTAGATAAGTCGTATTTTTAAGACGTGAAATCTCCATTATGTCATAAGCAATATACATTAAAAAAAATCTATTAGTCGCTTTAGATTGATAATCTAGAAAAAAAAAATAATAAGTAGATAACGAGGTCATTACTTTCGACACTACTGTAGAAATTACCTCAAATTTAACTTAAAGAAATTAGTTAAATTAGTTAAAGGGGACTTAAGGTCGCAATGTAGAATTCTCCTTCCCCCCTCCTCTATGTGTAATACTTTTGAAATAGTTAAAAAAAAAAAAAAGAAAAACTTGGGGCCCCCAAGGAAGTATTGGGAAAAGTGTAGCGACTATTATTCCCCTCCCACTTTCAGCCTGATTATCACATGAGCAATGCTACATTTCAAGGCTTTGAATTTACTGCCAAAAAAAATTCCAGAAGCGAGTTTTTTGTTAAAATCACGAGTAAAATAGTACTTGGAATTGTTAATGAAGCATTGACACGCCAACTAAATAGGAAATCAGGTCGAACTTGTGATAAATAATGCTAAAAGCTAGTGCATGGGACTTAATTATAAATGGCACGTGATTAATCTGCGAAGGTTTTCATTGGGCTCTTTTGCGTAACATTCATTTGCCACCCATTTTTATTTTAAATTTTAATGCGTCTTTTTAAAAGATCTCCTTCAAGTAGCCTATTACGTAACCCTATTTTATTGGAAATGGCAAAATCGTACAATGACAAACTCGGTGTCAAAAGGACTGCAAGGACCTAAGCTCGAACGCTAAAAATTAGTGAATATATGTCATATACCCATATGAGATCGAATATTTTAATAAATTCTAAATAAAATAATACTATTCAAATTGAAATTAAATATAAAAAATTTCCAGTAGTTTAGGTTTAATTGTAAAATTTAAAAAATGGTTCATTTCATTTATTAGAATTTCCAAAATTTGAGGGGAAAATTACATCATTTTCACCATTTGTACGAGGAAACCTAAGCAGAGATATCAGGAATATCCACCTCAAATAATAGCAGTAATATTTGAACACCCTTGGTATCGTATATGCATGCATGTATCCCCCGAGTCCTTTAAAAAAATGAAAAGTTGCGTCTATTTTTTGTCTGATTGGAAAGTGCTAAAGTAAGCATATATGACAATTTAATTTCAAATAAGTGTCAACTTTTATCAAATAAGACTTTACACTAATTAGAAAACAAAGAGTTAATATAATTTGGAAGATTACCTTGGTTTTTAAATTAACTTAACTTAATTGGCTCTTCCAAAATATGGAAAAATTGGCGGCTTATTTGAAATTAAATTATAATTACTCCCGCTGAAAAATTCGCAATTGCAAAGAAAGCCCGAGTTCCCAAATTATATTTAACTCCCCTCCTCAGCCTGTTATCACATTTTTTACCAATTACGTCAACCCCCTCCCCTCTACAGTGCAGTGGTTTGAAATACTTGAACGAACCAGATCGTGTTACTCGAAATGTTTTTAAAAAGCATGTGACAGTAACTACTGGCATTCAACAAATTTACGAAAGAAATCCCCCCCACCCCCCAGCCTCATTTATACAATGCTGCAGTCACCATTCCATATAAGCCCCTCCCCCCACTTTCATTAAACCCCCTACCCCAGCATACCCCCCAAAAAACGCATGGAGCACTCGGCGGTAGCACTGTATCCGCATCGGCGCAGATACGTTCAAAGGGCTTGAGGATCCTTGTATAGTTGTAAGGCCTGGGAGGGGGGGGGGGAGGAAGATGAACCCCCCTTCCCGTGTTTGCGCCCATGTAACAGTATGAGGGCTCCAAACATGAATTTCGCAACACATACCGCATTATTAAGGCCATCAAATTATTGGGGGGGGGGGGGGGGTGGAAATATGCCAATCCAAAGCGTTGCTGTTATATGCACAAAATGGTCACGAGAACGAAGAAGATGACCGTGATAACGATGAGAATCAAATTGCACGCGATAGAATTTTGGAAGCGCCCAGATTCGTATCCAGAACGAGTGTTCAAGGGTGCCGCCACACGTTCGCCCACCCGTAATACGGCCTGCCGAGACCCGGTCCACGCCTGGGGTCCATTCAGCCTGTATTGGTACGCCACGCACGGCCCAAAGATGCAGGCTGCAAATAGTTTGGGATCGCGGAAGAGTAGGGAGCCAAGGCGCGGTCTCACTCCGGCCAACCTGGCGATTTCATCCAGATACGGAATTCCATCCACCTCGATGGTGTGGCGCCTGGAGGTCACGTACCTTTCGTCGTGCTTGCGCCGCGTTTCGTGGACGTCCACGTCCATCTCGGAGGTGGAAGGTAAGACGGCAGAGCCGGTTAGCACCTGCACCACCCAGCGTGACTGCGCTTCCGAAATGGGCGGGATAGAACCAAAGGGCTGGATGAATCCGATAAAGGAGAGCGTGGGATGGGCGAGATGAGGGGGGAAGACGTGCTTGTAGAGGGACAGGCGATTCTCATCGACGGATACGACTCGGTCGTCTAAAAACGGGAAGCGAATGGTGTATCCCGTGGCAAAGACGACGGCGTCCACCGGATAGACCAGGTTGGGCTCGCCTTCGAAGACGATGCCGTTTTCGGTGAAATTGTGCACGTTGTCCTTGAGAGTGACCGATCCGCTGAGTATGCGGCCGGGGAGATCGTCGTTTACCATCGGATGTTGCGAATAGAAGTGGTGTTCTGGCTTCAAATTGTACACGGCATGATGAAAGCGAGTGTTCAGCTGCGAAACGACAAAACAAAAGTCCCCGAGATGACAATGGTGCCAACGGGCAAAACAAGTTATAACATTCTTTTCAGAATTTGGTCTAAAATAGTCCTTTTTTTGTTATTTGACCTTTCCCAAATAGCAATTTGACACTGGAACTAACATTCGTTGAGGCAATTAATGCCAAATGTGCCAATGTTTAGCAGCGTGTGTTTACCTTGAATTCAGCATGAAAATTTTTAAACCATTGAGGAAGGAGGTTTAAAAGGAAGATGATGTAGCGACGACCGTATTGGATGTCGATGGGAGAGCCATAATCGCCCAAACGAGGCATGACCCAAGTGCCACGACGGGAACTCAGGTACACCTACAAAAATTATTCGGGTAGTGATTTTTAGTACAAAACTCGCAATACGCGCATAATCGTTTTCTTAAATTACCTTATTAGCGATGTGGCTGAGTTCGACGGCCGTATCGCCACCAGAGTTTCCTATACCAATCACGAGAACGTTTTTATTTTCAAATCCTCCGATGTGTCTGTACGAGTGAGTGTGCAGAACCTTGCCTTCGAATTTGTTCAAATCTTTCATAGGTGGCACGTAAGGGTAACTATGATGTCCAGTGCAAACCATAACGGCGGATGCGCGTTCTTCTACGATAGAGCCGTCGATCTTTGTGCAAGAAATGGGCGAAAGAAAAAAAGTTTAAATGAAAACTACCAAAAAAAGGCATATTTATCCCAATCAATAACCTTTGACCTGAAAATTAATTTATATTAAATTTTTATATTTTGTCAAGCAAAATAGCATTGAATTAGTCCATTCCTTATACTATGCTATGTTGTGAAGCTTACGTCAATGCGTGCGATGTCATGCACGAAATGGCACATTTCTTGAGGTGTTAAAAGTCAAAGCAAATACGTAATTTTCTAATTATTGTGATGAAAATTTTTAATTGGATTTCAATTCACTCACTTTTGGGGTAAAAGCCTATTCATTAAGATAAACATATTTGGAAATTTTCCATTTTTTGTAAACCGACAAAACCACAACGTCTATTATCTTAATATAACGAGTTAAATTATTTTTAAATATATTGATAAAACAAAAATGTTATTTAAAAACAAATATAGATCTCCATTTTAAAATTCTAACCTCATTTTGAACTCTGACTTTCCATTCTCCATTTTGTTCAAAATCATCGACCTTTTCAACCTTCAAGACTTGATATCCGAATCGGATGTTGTTGAGCAGATGAAATTTTTCTGCGTACAATTCCAGATAGCGTACCATATACTTGTTGTGCATGAAATTTGGGAAATGGGTCGGGGGAGGAAAATCGCTAAATGCTGTCATCTCTTTGCTAGTATTGATTATGGTAGATCTCATGACCGAAGCAACGCCATCAACGACCTCTTCTCTAAAATATGAAAAAGGAATAACCGATGAAAATTTGACTATATCAGGAAATCCAACTAAAATGGAAAAATAATAATAATAATAAAACTTTCTTAAAAATTCATGCTAACACCTCCTAAAAGAAAGTAGAAAAGGACCGTGCAATCACCATACTTAGAAATCGTATTCAGTTTTGTGGGAAGAATTGCTTTATTTTTTATTCAAAAAAACTCCCAAAACAGATTAGAGAAATATTGAATTTGAAAGAATTTAAGATTAAGGCTCTAACTTACTTAAAACAAAAATAAATAAGTTAAAAAAAATTTAATAAATAAATTAAAAGTACCGATACAATTGAAATCTCGAATGGATTGGCTAAGGATCATACGTTAGTACCGTAAGTTGATTTTTAATCTATTATACAGATGGTACGATTGCACCTGTCTATACTCTGTCTCACCTTAAGTTGACCAATTATTACCATAGTAATCAATACCACAGGCTAAAAATTGTTTAACTTGAGGTGAGACAAGAGTATATAAGGTGAGTTTTCCCTCATTTTGAGTGTGCACCAATTTAAACGCCGACCCCCGTAATGTATTTGCATTATTTGCAATCGCTCACCTGTATCGCCACAATCCTCCGACATTAAGGGTTTTTTCAAAACAGATGACGTCCAACTGTTGCTCGAGGCAGGCTTTGACGGCCGTCAGGCCGCTGGCCCCGGCCCCTATGACCACCACCGGATACCTACAGGATTTCTTGTTGCCGGACATCGTTCACCGCCTCCTTCAATCGATACAATCAATAAATTGAAAATTGACTCGAAGTTATAAATGAAATAAGAAGCGAGCAGAGCGAGTGGCACTTTTCCTATTTGAGTTATGCAGAGGGTAATGAACCCTCGACTGCATTCAAACTACGTAACAACACATGCAGCATGCATAAGGTCATTAAAGGCTAAATATGCAAGTTGTTATATACCTTCTAGGGGGAGGGATACAAGTAGGTGGTAGTCCGCCTCAAGGGGATGACACGCCCAGATGACCCCAACGTCAAATAATTAGACCATAGATGTAGCCGTTCAACAACCACATAAAATGCTATAAAATAAAAAGTTCCTCATCAAAAAGAATGAACGGCACACACAAATTGATCATTTTGAGAAAAACAATGTATAACAATACAGAAAATTTTCCCCAAAAACATTATAATCAGCACCTTTTCCATTTTTTATGTCCTGAATTTCAACTTACAATTTTATATACTTTAAATTTTGTTCAAAAAGTAATTTTTCTATAATTTTGAGACAAAAGTGAAAACACTAAATTCTCCTCAAGTTTTGTCTTAAAAACACTTAACATTTTTTTAATTGAACTTAATAAATACAATTAAATAACATGTTTCAAATTGTAACTCCTAACATAGTTTCTAATTCACTCTAAATTTGACCCTCTATAGAAGTTTATTTTTATTTAGATAATTGTATCGGTTCTCATGTATTGGAGAAAGAAATAATAAAAAGTTATTAGTATGAAAACATTGGAAATCTCGAGGCAATATTGTTTACTTTTAATTAAGATTGGGATAAAAGGGCATATAATGTTCCATTCTGGGATGCAATTCGACTTTACAGCAGTATAAGAACTGAAATAAAACTACATGCATTGCACGTAGTCGGACTGTTGAATTATAGAAGTTTTAAGAAACAAAAATACAGAAAAAATTGAATTAAAAAAAAACCAGCCATCTTCTTTACTGGTTTGCAGTAGAATAGAATTAAGTTTTACCAGTTTTTTTGCACAAATGCAGAAGGTCTTTTACTGGGAGGCTCGTATAGCCACTAGCTGGCCTTCTCTCGTGGAGGTGAACATGCTTAGTATTATGGACATTAGCCTAAGTTTTAGGTCAGTCCAATTAAAACGTCTCGCACGACTTGGCATTTGCAAATTTTTATTTTCTGAGTTGGACGGATGGCAAAAACAAAGTAGCATTGACCGAGCGAATAAACGTGCCGACCGGAAAAGCATATTCGTTGTGGGTTCTCCGGCATTTATGTCATTACTTAAAAATCAGAAAAAAAAATACCGGAGTAGGGTCATCGCCTTGGCCTACACAGAAAAGAGATCTCACTTTTGTTGGATGCCCGAATCACTTCCGTGAATAAGTTCAATCATTGAGAGGTAAATTAGGTTGAACTAGATTAAATCGGTAAACTGAGGGATTACTTTTCAAGATCAAAAGTAAAAGTTTCTATAAAACTATTAGTAATTCCACATACCCAAATAAAATTAAAAACAAAACAAAAGCATATAGAAATTATAAACCTATTTGACCTATCAACAAAACTTTTGAGCTCAGTATACTGTGAAAAAAATACTTTCCCATAAAATATTTGACAAATATTTTGTTGTATAGTGCTCGCATTATTTGCAGCCACTGCAACATTAATGCAGTACTTAATGCATGCATGTATCACCTAAATTCAATAATTCGAAAAAATAAAAGTTAAAAGTTCTCCAAAGAATCTGCAACAAATAACTCCTATAAATTAATTAAAAGTATGGAATGCATGTCATAGAATATTATAATAAATAACTCCAGCCTAGATACAGAATTTTCCCCACATTAAAAATTAAGGAATCTACATTCAGTTTGTAGTAATTAATGATTTTGCTTTTCATAAAACAGGAAATAACAATAGAAAAGTTAGTTAAAAGCGCTTCAGGCATTCAACAATTTATTTGCATAACTACTCGAGAGAATAAGATAACCCCTGGTGATTAATAACCCTGAGGGGAGGGTGAATATACTTAAAAACTCAAAATCACTATTTTGGATGACAATCAATAATGAATTAGTGTCAAGGTCAAGGATTATAAAAGTAACTTCTGTCCATTTCAAGAGTCCAATTCTGATGGGGAAAAAAAAGCTCATTTAGACCAACGATGGGAAGTCTGAAAGAAGGTGAGCCCCTGTTGAATCCGAAGCCAGTTTCGGACACTATTTCGAATGCTTCAAAGAACGGATGCCAAAGTCAGGCTCTTCATCCGTCCCAGTACATCCTAATGGGTCTTTTGGCCCTCACTTCTTTTACGGTCACTATATGTTTCGCCATTATGGTCACTTTCTTTCCAGAAGAGGTGAGTACGCGCCGCACCCACAGCTGCGAGCAATTTTTTTAAAATACCGGAGCGATACGTGCATTTCCGTTCATCAAGTTTAGGCCAGCCAAAGGGGTTCCACCGAATGGCAAACCGGGTTCATTTTCTCCATTTTCGAGGTGGGTTGTTTCATCCTCAGTCCTCTATACGGAAAATACGTGAGTAGGAAGCAATCGATGCTTCTCAAAGTGTCAGTTAATTCCATGTCGCGAGTGTCATACACGTCCCTTTACAGCTGCCTCAAATCGGAGCAAAATTTTTGTTCGTGAGCGGACTAGCCAGTCTATCGGTCTCCACCATTCTCTTCGGGTAATTTGAGTTTTACTTTAACTTTTATTTTTTTCATTCCGCTGCCGAGGTCCGCTTTCTCCCTACGACGCAGATCACGCATCCCATTGCCAAAGAAAATGTGTAAAAAGTCCTCTCGAATGTCGATTTGCAGAATTTTGGCTTTTTCGCCTCATGGTCAAACATTTGTGGTCTCCTGCCTGGCCGTTCGGTCTTTTCAAGGGCTATCGGCAGGAGCTTACAAAACGGCCCTTCTGGCCGTGGTGGCCAATCGATTCCCGACCCGAGTGGCCACCGTGATGGTGAGAGAAGCAATATCTATTCGCGAGGACAAAAAATATACCGTGGACGAGCGATTCTCCAAACTTGTATTTCTACAGGGCATCGTGGAATCGAGCGGCGGTGCTGCCTTTCTCCTGGGACCGCTCATCGGTGGTTTACTTTATCAGGTGATTCAAAACGACGACGAGGCTCACGGTTTAACACAATCCATCTCCCGAATTTTTAAGTTTAGGCTTTTCGAGGATACAAAACACTGTGAACTATCAACCATCGAATCTTTTTTCGCAATTATAACTTCTTCCTCATTTAATTTATTAGGCCGGAGGATATTTGCTTCCTTTTGTCATACTCGGAGGCGTCAATTTCTCGATGGCCCTCATTTCCTTCAAAATGTTACCTCGACAACAAGGTTTGTTACCAAAATGAGTTTTCCACGATATTTACGAGCACCACGGCACGAGATCATTTCTATTTTACGTATGCAGATACGATCGAAACACATTCCATCGGCTCGGTCTTCCGATTGCTGACCGTGCCAGGAGTGGGCCTTCCACTTTGCACCATTCTGACGGTCGCCATAACCATGTCCTTTCTAGATTTGACATTGGCGCCACAAATGGACAAGGTATGCAAGCATTATTTTAGCCCCTTAACCCCCGCCAATTCAGTTTTATTCTTCTAATTGACAAGTTTGGCTCGAGCGTCACGTTGAAAGGAATTCTATTTTTGGTTCTATCGGCAACGTACGTACTAGCAGCTCCCCTGTGGGGGAGATTGGCCAATAATAAGGTGAGTAAAATTTCTCTAGACTAATTAATCCATTTTACTTTTTAACGTAATCGTGCACGTTGATCAGAGATATCGCAAGCCAGCCATGTTGTGCGGCGCTTTGGTGAACGCCGTGGCCCTACTATTTGTTGGTCCCTCTCCAGTGCTTGGGGCAACGATCGGGTAAAAATTCACTTTCTCTCGATAAGTCTTTTTCTGGCATCACACACACACACACACTCACTGATGCAAAAACGCGCGCTTTTAACTTCTTAGTTCAGCAACCTCGATGGGCGTAGCACTAGGGACTTTGGGAATTGGCATCGGCGCTCAGGTCATTCCACCATTCGTGGAACTGTTGCTGGTCATCAAGTGAGAGAGACGCAGTTACTTCTTTAAATTTTATAACAATCATTCGAACGCACTTCAATTCTCACCAATCTGTATTTAAATATATAGGACGAATGGTTACGTGGATGATCTGAGAACTGATGGCTTAGTTTCCGGACTGATAAACACTTTTTCTCCTCTTGGGTAAGCCAAACCTATCCTTTGGAATCACTAGAAGCATATACGCGGCATCATTTTGTCATCCGGTCTAACTCTTAATCCTCAACACAAATTGCAGAGCATTTATTGGACCTTCCATAGGCGGCTTCATAAACCAAGCGATAGGTTTTCCTTGGTCTACTACGGGGCTGGCGTTGACAAATTTGTGCCTGGGTATAGCATTTCTCGTTCAAATACTGCCATGCACAAACATACAATTGAGGCATCGTAATAGAGAAATAAGTAGGATTGATTCCCAAACTCCAAACTACTCTATCAGCTAAGGAAATGTCGATTCTCGAGATAAAACCACAAATGAAGGGACCGCATTTGTGCTACTCTGCATACTCATTTATATTAATTTCAAATAGGCCTAACTACCCCGGTTCATTTCCTGATGCTAACAATAAAGTAGACTCAAATATGAATTGTTTCTGTCTTACCTTCTTGGAATTCCCGTCAGCACCAACTCGTGTTGTATTTAGCGCACAACAGCATTGAGATGCTCCATCGTAGGATCATATACGTTTTCACTGAAAACAATTTCAAAGTTTGAGTACGACCAGAAAATAATTTAAAAGAATGAACACGGATAGTAAAGGAAGCAGCAACTCACCTTTAGGAAGTCGAGAACGGCCAGAAACCTTTTCCATGCAAACATTAAACACGGCCTTCCGCAATGTACAATTTAATCAATAATTTATTGGTCAAATTAGATATAGAAAGACAATCAGCATAGAACACGACAAGACACCCTACACAAAATAAAAAAATATATATAATCAAAAAAAGTATAAATTTAGTTACTAGCTCGATTATGTTTAAAAACACTGGTAAAAATCTTTACTGTAATGACAGCAATAGCTGTCGATACTCAAGAGGTAAGTTTCAAGAATTTTGGACTTCAGGCTTATTGTCTGACAGGTATCAGTAATACTGTTGTAATGCAATGGCTACAATGATGCCAGAGAATGTGTAATCGGCAAGTTAAGCATACAAAAATTAACTCGTGATTACCCTCACCACAGTTTAACATTTAAATTAACTAAGTTTAAGTAAACATGCAGTAGAATCCCCTTTAAGTATCCGTGTGCAAAAAGTTGCGTTTAACAAAAGTATTCGGAGCTGACCATTTTTCGGTGTCAACGGATACTCGCCAAGATACTGAGATACCGAGATTTATAGAAATGTATAGAAAAATATTGGCTAACCTTACAAAGACTTTATTCCACAAAATTAGTTGGGGATTTCCTTTGTTTACACTTGGATAAAGATCATCTAAATTATTAAGTGAAAAAACACACGATTTGTATGTTTGAAACATAATTCACCAGTGCTGGTGTAACCAACGCAATACTTTTAACACAAAATAAGTTATGCCTAAGGAAAAAACTATTATTTCCCTTTGTTGACGCAACTGGGATTCTTGTTCCAAAAGAACAACGCGTCGATTTAATTTAGAAAGATGGCGTCTCAACATCTGGGTATCCACTTCTGTTGGACTCATCATGGATGTATCTGGATAACCCCCATTGGGAACCTCTGGATTACTAATTGTAATACGAGAGGAGCGATAAATATATATATATATTTCACCTTATCATTTTGGTTTACCTTACTTTCTAAAATACATGTACGAGGGCCCTGCCTACTTACTTTGACTGAATATTCCTCTCAATAATAGGATCCATTTGGATTCGTCTATTTGGATTTGCGCTGTTCTTTTGGCCATCATCACTTTCATGATCATCATCATCAACTATTAAACCAATTAGCCAGGATGACAAACAATGAAGCCCTAGAATTGACTCGATATTTGATACGTGTCTATTACATACCTGTAGGAAAAAAATGGTCCTCTAAGGTTAGGACTCGTGGCGGCGTTTCCACCCTAATTAGATTGGACTGAGGAGAGGGGGTCTGTTCTAAGTGTAATTCCCTAGGAGGGGCCTTAAGTCCCAAATGCTCTTCTTGGCCTAACAACACATACAAACACAATGATCCTCATTTGTAACCTTATAACATCGCCCATTCGCTACTTGTGCGCTGGGGTCAATAATATTTGAATGAACCCTAAGGTGAATTATTAAAAGGAAACTCTGACCTTATTACGAGGTCTTTTAAAGGCTCAAAAAGTGTTACACACCTTACCAGCAAAAAAATAAAGCCAAGTGTAGAGCATGATTTGATGTAAAATGAATTGAACTGAAGCACAACGGTTAGATCACGCTCCAGTGGTAATGTGACCAAATATGGCATTCGGCCATGTTGGAAATATCATATATCTACACTGTATTCACTTTGGATGTATTTGACTTGCAGATAAACCCTCCATTTAACACATTTAGAATTGTTCGATTATTGTTGGGAACCTATAATGTAGTTCCACATTTGCTCACCATTCACCACTTAAACAATTAGATGGCACTGTATTTGAATTTCTTTAAGTTGAGAAATAATGACAATTGGTAGGCCTATATGTTTGTTGAATTTCAACTTCATGTTCCCATTTCAACATTTTGAGCTAACTTGTCATGAGGTCAGACTTTCTCGTTAAGTTAAAGCAGTGCAACGCTTAATATACCTAACAAAGTATTACGGGTGTTCATAACATCTTATTTTGTGGTTATACGAACCCTGTATGAGCGCGTAGGCCTTGCCATTGAATTTTGTATGTTGCAAAAATGTGTGAATAAACCTAAACCGTAGGCACTCTAGGCTTTTAAAGATAACGTTATACAGGAGTCAATTTGATGTCGATAACGACACTTAGGCGTTGCTGCACATTCAAAACTTTATTTCCTTTCAAAAGCGTTACATTCTATGTCCCCTAGCTCTTACTTGACAGACACTATACCGGGTATAGGCACCATAAGCAAACAGTACAAGATTAATGGAAATAACTACATAACCTGACAAAGCTGATAGGCCTACTCTCAATATAACTAAAACTCAGCCTGTCATAATGGCTTATGAATGAATTGTTATGAATTACGCACCTGCAATAACAATTCTCTCAGGCACACTCATGGGCATTTTTTCCCACATTTCCGCTTCAGCACACACTTTAGTTGGCAATAAATCAACGGCATTGTTTTTACCTTCACCAGTCACTAGAATTTTGCTGGGAACCCTCATTTTATTGCTGATATCAGCCGTAAAATTAGTTTCATAGAGTAAACTGTCATAATCGCTCGAATAACGATGAACTGGACTGGAAACTGATGACATCTGCAAGCAATAATAAAAACAAATTCTCAACCATAACCATGAACCGTCTAGTCTCTTGTCACACCTCAATATGAGCTTTTTTGCTAGCCTGCTTATCATATACGCATACGATTAGCAGACTGGCCCGCAAAAAGCTCATCACTGAGACCAGGACATGATGAACTCCTTTGGACATGCAAGATTTAACCAAATGTTTGCAGGACTTTTATAGCCATTGCTTAGGCCTAACAATAAACAATTCAATAAATTCACGAAGGACTTGGTCACCTATCAAGTATTTTCATTTTAAATTATACCATTATCACTGGTACAAACACTGCACATTAAAAATTATTGTTAAATTAATTTACCTTGTTAACCTCTAAAAAAAATCAGGATCTGAAGACTCAAGCCCAGAAAACGCACACAAAAAACCCAAACACTCGCTTTCAGGAAACATACACACATTTTAAAAAAGAATCCCGAAATGAACCAACTCATTGAGTCAATAATAAGGCCTGACAAGTTAAGATTTTAGGTGTTATCGCTTGAGTTTCCATTTTCTTCCGCAAAAATGAACAATTTGACGCTGGTTACCAAGCGTTTTTTCCCAAAATCCCTCGCTTTATAACAACGAATAGGGCGTGGTCACATAATTTATTCATTACGTATGAGCCACGTGACATTAACAGCCAATTAGATCAGTGATATCTATTTTTCTTTTTTTAAAACGCAGAGAACTATGGGAAAACGCTTGGTACTTAGCACCACTTCCGAGAAAAATGTCAACTTTACTAAGCAACACAATCCTTCGCAGATTTTCAGGTCCTGAAATCGCGTGAAATTTTATACACGGTGCTCGTGACGTATTGTCGTTATCACGAATACACTTGACGAATATGCCATTTAAAATGAACGAGCAGACGATCGATAGACATGGAATTAATTTGCGGGAAAATGTATTTATTATTAAAAAGTATGCTCGCTCAGAAAAAATATACTCAGAAAACAATTCAGAAAATGTTAATTCATCTGAGAATTCAGAAATTGCTAAAGAAAAGTGGATAGTAAGAGCCTGACAGTACAGTAACATAAGAAAATTAGCTGACAAAAATGCATAAGCTATCATGGCGTAAATAAGAGTGCATTTTTCTTCTCAGTAAAAAAGTAATATGGTCACCTATATACATATATACCGTACCACGTCTTGTCAGTAAAAAAAATGTACACAAGGCAGTAGGGGTACGAGAGAATGGCAGAACCACTTCTTGGCAAAAAAAAAAATCAAAATCAAATAAATACTGGTAGGCCTATAGCCTAAAATAACATTTTTTTTTTTTTTTTTTTTACAAATTCGGGGTATAATTTGAGACTGACAAAGTTTTCAACTAATATTTAGTAATTGTTAAAATAATTCACCATTTTTAGTTTTGTATTTGAAAAAAATTCCAGAAAAATCCCTGAGTGCCGCAGCTTAGGCGCACGCTACGGGTTTCGCATGGCCAGACCCCCTTTTCTCTCCTTCCTACAGGCTTGATTAACTATGTTACTTTTATGCTGAAGCTCATTTGAAATTTCAGTACTAAATTTGTCATTAATATTTAAGCTCTATGATGAAGCAAATGCAGAAGAAATAAAACTTGTAATTTCTAAAGCGTCACAATTTACGTTGCAGAAGGATAACCTCATTCTAGTTCGTCAAATTTTACAGCATATTTACAATTTTTCAACTAATGTATTTTTTGGCAGTTTGGAATTTTAAAAAAAATGTTCATTTCTGTCAGGAAAACTTCTCCTTACTTGTTGGGAGTGAAAACATGCGGGTTGTTGCCAAAGGAGACAGTCTATTATTCCTCTGCAAAGCACAGGTTCTTTTAATAATACGTATATTTAATAATTAATTTTAGCTCCCCAGCGAAAACATCTGCAATTATTTCGCTTAGGATTGCAATTTTAGTATAGTGTAGACTTGCAATCAAGAGCACAATAATTGCCTCAAGTTTTTCACTGCATCCAGTTGGCTCCCCAAATTCTTAACATAGCAATCTTTCAGAATAAAAACAGAAAATTTCGCCTTCAATTTGGAGAAGAGAATGGTCAAAATGGGATTGAACAATGCCAAGCATGTTTGGAATTGCTTTGCAATTACGTGCACATCAAAGTGCAAAATTCCCAGGTACTTATTATGTATTAATTCTGATGTAAATATGCTTTCATAACATTTAAATTACATTCACATATAGGATGGCAGTAGGGCAAAATTATCAACTCCATCATCAGCAGCAAAGGTCATTATTATTTTTAAAGATACTTGTCAAAATCTTAATTTGGGACCATATGGTCAAATATAACAATTAAATACTTGTTCTTTCTCAGGCAATGCTAAATTCAAAGGAGAACTCGCACGGAGACGGAATGTATGACTTTAATTCGGTTAGGATGGAAGAAGCCATTGCTAGTTGCCTGTTGGACGTGAATTTCCCCACTTTTGTAAATCGGGTGGAAGAATGTTTGCAACAACTAATATAGCTATTAACATTTCATGAATTTAATTAAACGTACAGAATCTACAAGGGTCCTCATTATTTTCAAGAACTATAATCTGATTAGATCTATAACAAGTAATTGCCCCAATTTTTATTCATTTCTTCTCCTTGGAGAGTTCGCTCAGTAGCTTCTTGTGGCGTTCAATTGCTTCCTTGTGATGCTTCATTTCATCTTCATGATGTTCAATCTCTTCCTTTAGATGGTCGTGCAATTTTCCTAATTGTTCTCGTTGCTATTTTGGCATTGAAAAATAAGTTTTAATTACTGTCTGCTAAAATACTTTGCATAATATTACACAACAAATAGGCTATCGATTTGAGTTATTAAATTTTATTATCTACCAATCTATTAAAGTATTCCTCCTCTTGTGCAGCCTGGCGTTTGCCAAATGAACCACCAGCATCCCTATGAAGCAAATAAAACAATAAGTAATGCCATAATTTTTCTAAGTATTTGAATTATTTGCATAAATATGTGCATCACTGACCTAATAGATCCCCCAGATCCACCTCCCTAAACACGTGCAATAATTAATGCGTATTAGACACAAAAAATGACATTTGACATTTTGACAAAACCCTAGTTGCAATATATTATCCAATACCGTACCTTACCCGCTCCTCTACCCAATTCATCGCCACCATAATAACGACTAGATTTCGAGAGGGAATAAACAAGGTTTATATTAGACACTCTTTATGAGCATGTTTGCACCATTATAGAGCAAATTTGCATACTCAAAGTGTACACTAACAACACAAATTAATAAAAGATTAAAATTCTCTTACCTAGACATTATCGGTATTGTATTTATTCCACGAAATTTATTCAAATTCCCAACTCTCGACAAAACCACACGAAACGCCATTTTTTATTTTGGTGTGACGCGAAAAAAGATTCCTACGGTATATCCTATTGAATTTCCGAATATATTTAATATTTTATCAACCAATTTTAAAGAAAACATTTTTATTAAATGGGTAATTATTAGCTTTAAATTACAATGTGAAACTTTATACATAAATTGATCTCAAGATAAAATAAAACGGATCATAAGTTTTAATTGATCTTTAAAAGTAATTATACAGGGTGTCCCGTAAATATACGGATGACATTACAATGACAGATACAATGGACATAAACCCACGATAATTACCGAAAATCAAATGATAGGGATCGTCCGAAAAGTTGGAGTAAACTAGGTTAGACAGGTTTAATAGGCCTTTAGGGGGTTCCGGGGCGGAATACAGGATTTTACTAAAGGGGGGAGGGGACGATCACATATTACAAGGGAAGGGAGAGCAAAAGATCCCACCCCCCGTATCTGCCCTTACAATCATGGTTCCAAGGGGCGAATCTCCTGGTTAGGTAAGCTACTTTTCGGTTTGTTCTTCAGCATTCTAAGCCACTATCTGAGCTCAAGGGCCATGTCACATTCAAAAAATTCCGTGGGAGCCTTCTCCTTAAGTAGTACCCAATGTTGGCCAACAGCTAGAAATATCTGGTACATGCCAGGAGGGAGTTATCAACTCACTTCTTTGTGGCAGATCCCCCCACCTCCTACAAAAATACCATTACACCCCCCACCCTGCACAAAACCATGAGACCGCCCATAACTCCGCCCTTTCCCCCCCCCCCCCCCCTTTAAACTCACAACTACCACCCTGGTACAGGCGTGTACCTTCTCTTTCATATAATTATCTAGTTCCCTCATAGATACAATGCATATCGGCCAGTTCAGCCATTGAAGAATAATTTTCTAATAGACAAGTTCACATAACGCCTACATAATTATCGTCTCTACGAGACACTGGAACCCTGTATGAGAGATATTGGAAACGGGGGCTTGATTCTAAAAGGAGATTTGGCAATGTTAACAGGGGGGGAGGTGGAGTAGGGACTGATAACATTAAGATATAGCATGGATAAGAGTACGTCTCATTGCAAACCCGGCCGTTCCAAAGAACCTCACATGATTTTGCAGGCTGCAGGACCTAGAAGACAGTAGTTCTGCCAGCATTATGACTATCCAGGTGTCGTGCACCATTAATGAATGGTTCAAAAATCCTTCTTGATGATCCCTAAAATATGAAACTGCAATGCAAAAGATTAGTAGGGAAAGTGGCTTTCCAGTCATATTCAAGGTGAGGTCGTAAGGGGTCATCTTGGTGTGAGTTGACCAAAATCACTTGTCAAACTGCTGAATGCATACCAGGATGATTAAGGCTGCTAACTTGCACTTGGTGCTAATAGTTATACATGGCCAATGAGGCCTTTCAGAGTGACATGGGCTGTTCGTATTTTGGGACCAGGGTATATAGACTCCAGCAAACTTAAATACTTGGGATGAAGCTATCATTTTGATAAAAACAGACTAACCACACAAGTTTAGGAATACATTGTTGGCAATATCCTAAAGAACTAGCTACTAGATGGTTCTGACAAACGAAAAGTTTAAAACGACTGCTCACCAAACTGTGACTTACTAGCTCCAGCAGTGGATAATGTGGTTCACACTAACAGCTGGAGTGGTATGTTCAGTGGGTTCGTCGATTCAAGTACAAATAACCACCCAATTTATGGGAACCACCTGTATCGGGTATAGCCCATGTTTAAAAGCCACAGATTCAATCGATTCATAGCCTTATGCAATTAATTTATTATATATATTGAGTTTTGCAAAACAAAAAAAAATAAACGTGATTTGGATAAAATGGCTCAGTAGTGCTGTTTACTAATAAGGTTCGTGCAAATTCCAAATCAATTCCATTTTCAAACATACTTCATCGCTTCCCAATCGACGCTGCTAGACGAGCACGCGAGGTTTCTTTTCCGCACATTTAAGGTGCCGCTCATTCTGGGGACGAACAGATTGATGGGCCAATTGGTGCCAAGGGTTTGTTCAAAGTTGCGCCACGATTGAAGGGAGGCGACGTTTGTGCCGCAAAAGTACTCGTAAGAAGTCTTTGAAACAAATATCAAGTAAGATTGAAATAATAGCATAAATAAGGTGCTGAGGGCTGTGGCAAAAATCAAGCTCAGTAGCAGCACAGCAAAGAAATGATGGTTGGACACTCGACCAATCAGCCATTGCACTGCCGTGAAAGGAAATATGTAAAATGTAAAGTCAGAGGACCAAATCTCCTTGAATTCAGCATTCAAGTGAAATACAATCAGCATTTGGGCATAGCTGCATCCGATAAATGTATTGAAACAGAAAGAATAAAAATTGTTCAAATTGCACGATCCAACACATCCTCCGAGAAAGAAACAATGATGATCGCGGCGCCACACGCAAACGTCGCAAATCGGGCAGTGGTGAGTGCCTTGAGGTACCAAAGAGGAGAATTCGGAGCAAGTTAAGGATCCAGATGAGGCACACTCCAGGATTCCGCACGAATACAGTTTCCGTTTAAAGATGACCCAATTGGCAAACAGATTGAGCCAAATATAAATGGTCAGGAAAGTTGTAAATCTCAGGTTAAAAATATTGCTTGCTGGAAAAACATAAGATAAGAACAAGCAGTATATCGGCACACAGATGACGAGTCCTCCGGCAAATAGCTGGCATAATACGCAAAGTAATTTCAACTTCCACGACTTCCACAATTTTAGTTCACCAGAGGCCATGAACTTGCTCGGACCTCGAAACAAAATAAAAACACGTTTTCGATTAAAAACCAAGCAATGATCGATATCCGAGTGAATAAATTTCTGCGGTTTTTTTTGCGGGGTTCGTAGTCAAACTTTAAGATTCTAGAAGTTTAAAAAAGACTTCTGTACCAGGGAATGCACAATTGGAATGCAACTTCATTGTAGTTTTTTTTTCATAATACATGTAGATTCTGGACAACTGTCCAAATACATTTATTGTATGTACTGCAGTGTAGGGGCCTACAGCTTTGTGGTGGCCTATTACAAACAGCTATCACATATATATATATATATATATATATATATAGGCCTATATATATATAGATCAGTGCATTTTACACAAATATTGCCTACACTTTACAACATATTTGGCGTCGTGGTGGTACGATGCTTCGGCTATACCGGTAGCCTTCTTTTGAAAAAGTACTTTTTTGAGTACTACCATACATTTTCGTAGGAATACATACAGTAAGCAGGCTGGCTAGCAAATTTTCCATCTTAAGGGGGCTGTCCACACTTTTAAAAAATGCATGCTCCTATGGGAATCTCCATGTTAACTAACGGTACATAT
>JAQIXP010000100.1:0-36562 GCA_034700285.1 Proteroiulus fuscus | reverse complement strand
TTTCTGCCTATACTGTACAGCAAATTTTTCTGGCTAAGGGGGGGGGCAATTGCCCCCATTGCCCCCCCCCCTGTATCCGCCCCTGCCCCTCCCCCCCAAAAAAATCGGTCCGGGGGGGGGGAAGGAAATTGACATCATATGTGTTTGCTACTATTATATTATGGCTATTGTTACATCATCAGTTATACGTTTCAAACCATAAAACAAGCGTTACGCATGTGTTGCATTTGAACTATAAATCTAATCTGTCTGATAAGAAACATAACGGCAAATGTAATCGAAAAATTGTTAGTAGTCTAACATTTCATTAATATTTTTAACTTTTTTATTATTATTATTTTTAACGATACAGGGAGTTCACAGAATTCCTTTCAACAGGGTATAAATGAATGCATGGATTTCATTGAGCTCATGCTATAAAATCATTACTTTTGTTTGACGTTTACCTGGACCAGTGGTTTAATTCTTTTCAAAAGAAATCAATATAGGATTTAAGACTTTTGAGCTTGATTTTTAACTCCCCAATATAATGTTTGTTTTGAATTTGTAGGCCCTATAGCCTAGGATACAGGGAATTGACTCAGCATTACATGTATCTAAGGGTCAAATAAGTGCAACCTGTACTGAGAAATGTTTTCAAATGACTCCAAATGATCAATAAGGATTTCTTTTTAATTCTTTGTGCCACATAGCCCTGAACGTCTAGTCTTTTAGGGATATAAATCTATGAGTAATGTGTGCATAACTGTGTTGTTGATTATATATACCGGTACGGATTTAAATATATGGGATTGGCTATTATTAAAAAGCTCAACGGTTCTAAATAACTAACTACCTGTAATAATACGAGTAATGTAACAAAGCTAAATTACTAATCTAAAAGAACCCCTATACCAGAATATTTGTGCAATTTAAGGGGACCGTCCCACTTTTAAACAAGTTGGTTTTAGGAAAAGGAGCATAAAAAATTAGGATAGACATGAAAGTTGCAATTGGATTTGAGTCTATCGATCATAAGATAAAATGTCCTGAATACTGGGATTTGGTTAAAAATAGAAAGCCCAAATAGGCACCATTTTTCTGAATGTGTGTAGTGCCTTCTAGTGGCTAAAAGGCATCAGTTCCATATAGATATACACGTCCAAGAGAGCGCCACCAAATGGCACTGCTTGCTGAAAGCTATGGGAAAATGGCGCCTAATAAGTATTTTGCAAACGTCTTAATTTCTTCATTATGGAAGCTTTGCTGCAATTATTATTGCCACAGCCATTTAAAAGTGTTGACAATTCAAAAATTACTTGTTACAAAGTGGGACTGTCCCTTTACGGAAGTAAAATGCATATTTAAAATTGTTTTAAACCAATTGGTTGGTTCAGTTCCGTCATTTTTTAATTAGTTAATTTAATTTAAACTGTTTGATAGATTTCCATTACAATTTCTACATTGTGTAATTTTTTTCCTCCCAGGAGAATAATATTGCAGTGTTGTTTTAGCTATGTTTTCCAATAATAAGCTGACATTGTATACATTTTGAATAGTTTGTTTGTGAAAGCAATTTGAGGTCCACCCCATGCAAAAATGTTTTGAAATGCATGAAATGATTTCTAGCAATTGTCACAATGCTAAACACGTGAATATTATATTAGTCCCTATTTTGTTTTTATTATAATGCTGAATACTTATCGAACCGTGATCAGTTTTTTTTTTTATTTGGGCTAGTTGATCTAATAGGTGATCTCTACACCTGACCATGACAGTTTCTCCCCTCTTATTTGCACAGTGAAATTTTGAATTTTTAGGACTGCGTTGCTGGGTGGGCAAAAGTATTTCCAAAAACAATTACACAATTTTAGTATTTCCAAAAACTTCTATATTTTAAAAACTGGTTTCGCATGCACAGAATATAATTCAGATTTAATGACTTATACTGGCTAGTTTTTTTAAATGTGTACCCTCGTATAAACTAAAATAAGCAGATTAATGGGCTTGCATGGTTTGCCTTACTCCAGGAGAAATTTATTTTGTGGGGAAACCCACAAAGTCAGCTTCATTGTTTATCTTCTGACTAACCCGTTTGTTAGCATACTATTTTGAATGAGTGCTGCTTTTCGTAACAAGTCATTTCTTGTTTCCATTGCTGGAACACCATGGCTGACGTCATAGGGAGGTGATGGGTAAACTAGCTCTCTTGCTGTTAAATTTATTTACAGCTGTTTTCACCAAACTGGATTAAATCTAAAACTTATGGTTACACAATTGAAAATATATTATCTAATCTCAAATTTAGAGCTAACTAGGATTGGTGGATACAGCTGTTCAGCTTTATTTTTATTAAAGCAACTCTGAACAACATTGAGCATTCATTAATCATAAAAAAATTTAAAAAATCAATGTATATTCCTTCTAATTTTTTCTATTTCTTTTTCTTTTCTAGATTACTGTACCATCATAATTATCTGGCAATCCTGGAACTATATATCATTTGTATGCATTATTTTAAATCATTTTATATAAATTATTTATATAAAGTTCTTCAATTAAAGCATTTAATGGCTGCCCAAAAAATTGTTGTGGAATATAAGGGAGTTGTGACTTTCCTTTCGGTGATTATCACGTACTTTGTGCTGATGGACGTGGCTCTTTATAACCATAATCAATCAAGGACTCCTGTGAAATATCAAATCCAAAGACTAACTGACTCACCAAATTCTCTATTTTCCAATGGAAATCAGTCCAACTCGAATCCACTGCCACCACGGTTAAAATATTATTCGCCTTTCAATGCCCTCACTGTTAAAACTATGATGATGGACCATGCAAATCATTATGTTCATTACATAACAGCAAACATATTTAATAAGGTAAAGTTGAATTGATTCATTTCGATTGCTTAAATATAAGGGAGCGTTCAAATATTGCACACAAAAAATGTTTTGCTCTTTGAAATTTCATCCTCCCTTTCCACTTTTGTTAGGTAACGTTTAAAATGTTTTGCAATAAGTTTGCTAATGTTATAATTGCCCACTACATTTCTAAGAATGCCATAACTTATTTTAGCAGTTTTTATTTTGTGCTGTTATTTGTTTGCGGAATAGCCTATAAGTAATTCTGCACCAATTATTGACATTTTCAATTAATACATTTCAAAGGTTTTTAAGTATCTACTGGTTTCTTAACTTGAAGAGAGAGAATATCGCCACCCCATTTGCTTTTGCAAATATTTTTATTGCCCTTTTTTAGCTGAAACATTGATAATATTGAAAACAATAAACATTCCTCAATAATGGTTTCAATTTTTTTTATGAGAAAAATTTGTGTTCAGATAAGGTCAAATATGTATATCAATATTTAAGTTTCATAACTTAAGATCATAACGCAGATCATAACAAAATATGAAACCTCTTCCGCAAACTGCTATACATAATATTTGAACGCCCCATAATAATATTTTTAATCTTGATTTTATTTTTTATGCATTTATTCAGGTCACGCATCTAAGTGATAAGCATTACTTCATTACACCCAACATAATCAGTGGATTTCATCTGTTGGTAGCAATTTTGGCCGCAAAATTCGCCTCCTCCGAAAGACTTCTCTACAGACAATTTGGGGTTTTGCTTTTTGAGTTTCGGACGTTTTTAGATTGTTTGGACGGCATAGTGGCCCGTGCCAGAGTCCACATACTGAACAATATTTCTATGTATGGCTCACTCGGACACTTTGTCGATGGCTTTACAGACACTATTGGAACAACAGCTTTCATCGTTGGAATCTCCTTTTTTATTAAGGTGTTTTTTGCTCTTAAAAATACTAAAAAGATGGCAGTTTGAATTTTTTTTAATAGAACTGTTTTTTACAGAGTCAGATAGGTAATACAAATATTTACAGCCTTCTGCCATCGTGGAATAATAATAGTAGGATAGATGAAGATGAAATCTACTCCAAAAGTGCGAATTCAAAGTCTGGGCCGTTTGCCTCAGTAACGCTGAAAAAAGTAGTTATAGTAGCAGTGTGTTTTGGAGCACAGTTGGGAATCGGTGGCATCCTCTGGGACAGATTTGTTGCGAGCTATTCGGACTTATTAGAAAGTCTACCATCTAACGATATGCATGGTGTAAGTATAAAATAAAACCATTAAAGGGAAAGTCCCACTTTGTAACAAAAGATATTTGAGTTGTTCACACTTACTAGATATGAATGGCTGTGATAATAGCATATAATTGCAGCAAAGTTTCCATATTGAAGAAATTACGACTACGGTAATCCCAAATACACGTTAGGTGCCATTTTCTCATAGATTTCAGCAGACATTGAAAGTTGGTGGCGCCCTCTAGGTCGTGCATGTGTTCTTCCATGTGACATCCTTAGAGGGTGCTACGTAAAATACTTGGGCTTTGTAATTTCAACCAAATCCAAGTATTCAGGACATTTTATTTAATGATTAATATAGGCTCAAATCAAATTGCAATTTCCATACTTTTTCTAAGTTATCGTGCTCTTCTTTCTGCAACCACTTTCTTTCAAAGTGGGACTTTCCCTTTAAGGTTTAACTATATTATAATCAACAAACTAATTTAATTCATTGAAAAGATTTTTTTAAATTTCATTTATTTAAAAAAGTTATCTTGGGGATCAGATTGTAGCTTGTAAATTGAGGTAAAACCGAAAAATTTCATTTCTTTAAATTCTTTTCACTTTATCAACTTGAACTAATATTTTAATTTGATAACAGGGTAGAAATGACCAGATTACCTGTGTACTTACTTTGATTGTAACTAACCTGGAAAGTCAGGCAATGCAAAAAGTCAGGCAGATCAACTTTTGGGAAAGTTTAGGCTGGAAAAAAGTAAATCCCAAAGAACTCATCCATATATACTCAGTTTCAAAACTACCAATATTCAGACCTAGCAGCTTGATTTATTTGTAAATCATAAATCCTAGCTTGAACATCTTATAATTTTTGCAAGAAGTAATCACGAAATTAAAGTCAAGCAAAACTTGAAATTTTTTTTTTCTTAAACATTTTTTCACACAATTGAAACCACATATTGTCCATTCATTGAACTGCCATTGCAAGCAAGCAAATACTGCATTTAAAAATAAAAAAAGACTAATTGGATGTTTTATTTTTCCAGATAGTGCAAAATGAAATTGTAAAATCTTGGTTAATGTGGTGCATTATCTGGTTATGGAAGGTGTGCAATGCTCATGCCTTAACAGAGTATTTATTATTTTCGGTGTTCATCGATAAAGCATGGGTAATCTTTTATATAATATAGTTATAACAAATCTTTGAAACTATTATGCATGCACATCTAAGTGCCTTTTGTGCATTTTACATTTGTTCACAATGAATTATTTTGTTTTAGGAATTTCTAACGTGGATCCAGTACATCGGTTTTATAATTCTTGGTTGCCTTTTTGTTTTAACGCAAATTCATTACTTTTATGTGAGTATATTATTTTATTGTGCAAATTAAGCTAATATTGGTGCACAGCTGCACTTGATGGATTTTATAGTAGTTTATTTTCAGAGAAATGTTGCTAATTATTTTTGCCATTATTTTTCAGGCAAGATCTTATGTCAATGAAAGCTCAGTTTCAACATTATTCAGTTTATAAACTGTTTTAAAATTTAGACAAAAAATATTGGGTGCTAAAGTTTAAGCATGTGTGAACGCCAGTCTGGTCAGGTTTTGTCGCTATTATTACTTGATTTTTATTGAAATTAATTAATAAAGACAAGGAATTGCAGTGGAAAGAAAGAACGTACACCAATAATATGCACATTCTTCCATTTGCACCGATGTTTTAATGACTTCCATCGCATTTTTTATATTAATCATCACATTTGTTATATATTTATCAAATAAATATCATCCAGGTTGTTAAATATGACTGTTATTAAACTTTTGTGGAAGGGAGTAAATACAATATTTAGCTTTAAAAGTATTATAAAATACCGTACTTAACAATTAGGGGTCATGTGTCCACGTACTGTACTATGTAAATATCATTCTTTAAAAATTGTTATGCTGGGGGAAGGGGGGGGGGGAATCATCCAAGTGCTGAGCATAGGTGCAGCGAAGGATGGGTGGGGGGTAGAGTTGGGGGTTCAAGCCCCCATGACTAAATTAAAAATTTGAATTGCAGATCGAATGGGCAATCCAAATTTTATGTCGTATATATAGTGAATGTTCAAATTTTCATATTAAAATGAGTACGAATCCAATAAACATGCACAGGTGGATTAATTGCTCAAGTCTGGAATAGTGATTTACCATAGCTGAGAATAAACTTTAAAAGTTCAAAATAACATGTTTTTTTCACAAGTTTATTCTCAGCTTAAATCACTATTCCAGACTTAAGCAATCCACCCAATGGGTTCGATAAATATCTCGATCGTATTTAAATGTAATAAAAATTGATCATTTTTTTCATTTTTATACAGTAGGCCTAAATAATTAAATTTTATCGCCTAATGGTTTTTTTTATGGTTGACCGATTATTGCAGCCACCCTGTATCTTGATGACGTAAATAAGTTACGTGACGTAATCAAGCGGAAGTGGAGATGGTAGCCATTTTCTAATTTCTTTGTAAAGTTTTGAGTTTACCACGCTCTACATTGTCCATAAATTTTGTTATCTTCTGTTGTTAAGGTAAATATTATTTGTAATTTTTATATTATATGGTTACGGGAGTTTAATTATAAAGTTAGGAGGCTACTGGGAGAGGTCTACAGGGTAAAATTATTGTAATATTTTTCTGGGCGTGTTCTACGCCATAATCCCAAGATAATCCCTCTTCGGCCATTTCTCTGTGGTCCAAACTGCGATTTGAATTTACAGTGGATTATAGCTTGGACGAACGAACTACAGTAAGCCTACTAAACGCACCAAACAAAATAGGCGAGTTAATAATAAAATTAACTAAAAGTACAGATGGGGTAGGGTAGTTACTGCCAGCAAGCCACTAGTGTGACGTTCGAACACTGTGTGTCAATTTACTGCAAGTTCTGAAAATCGTTAAAATTAGGCTGCATACACTAATGGATATATACATGGATACGAGGATAATGTAATGTAAGGATTGGGAGAATTGGAGGTCGGGAGGGAAAATGAATGTAAGGAAAATCAACTGTACAATTCCTCTCGAGGTTATAATATATACTTTAATTTAGTAAACATTTTTCATACAAGCTGTATAAATTGTAAGGCGAATTTAAAAATTTGCTTCATAATTTAAAAATTGCAGTTATGGTGGGTGATTGGCCGAGAAGTCTGTAGATCAGACCGAACTAGGTTGATCACAGGATTCAATTCAATTCAGTACCCAACAGGCAGCAAATGAATGCCATATGGTAGGGGGGTGATCCCACTATCAGGATGGGATTCCACGGAAGCTAACCAGGGAGCGAGCGCACCGCGCTTGGGGGTTCCGGTTTTCTTTGCCCCTTCCCCCCACCATCCCCCCTTAACTTAACCGGACCTACCCAGATAGCCTAGGCCAACTTTCCGGGTGCTTCCTGTCCTATCCTGGATAGGTATTGGAAAAAGTGTAAACCACCATGTTAGCTAATGAGCATTTGCTAACAAAAGTGGCGAACATATCGTCTTCACTTTGGTCACCTGATGCTTACTCGTTATCTAACCTTGATTATTTCTCACCATATAACTTACCTGTACTTCCAAAATCCTACGGACTTGCTCCGTAGTGTCAACGAAACCTGAATTGCTTTTAAAAATTCCTCTGTAGCGCCAATACATTGTAGGTATACGTTGTATCCCCAAAAGTTGCCAAAGTTAGGATAAGAATTAGTAGCAGGGAATAGGGCTAATTATATTGGTAAAATTATGCACATCGTGTACATATTCTTTATTATGGTTCATTGGCTTCCTTTGATTACATTTTACCTTACATTACAAGCCTAATCATTCATTACCAAATGATTTAACTATATGTTTGATTTAAATGGATTATTTTTTTCACAGATGTCGACTTTACAACAACAGAGGACGGCTGTTGAGCAGTTAAGACGAGAGGCTGCAATGAAACGGGTTTATGTATCCCAAGCAGTAGAGGATCTTAAAGTAAGAAAATCAAGTAATCCTAGGGGCACAATTCTTCAATACTTTATTTGGTTAGCGAACTTGGAACAGTCAATTTAAAAAGTTTAATACTGCTGCTTGAAAGTTGAATTCTAGTTTGTAGTTAGTAAAAATGATCCAAGATATCTGAATTACCTGCAATTATGAAAGTGACATTCTATTTAATGGGGATTTCCTTTAAATTAATAGATAGGTATGGTATACAGGTAGTACATATGTTAGACATGTAATGCTTTTCTATATTCTCCTAGAAATTCATTCAAGACCACGAGCAAGAAGATTGCTTGTTGCTGGGATTCCATAGTCAGAAAGCCAATCCATTCAGAGAAAAGAGTTCCTGCATCATACTTTGAGACCAGTCTTCCATCTGGTGCTGCCCGATTGCTTTTATGACGTCATTCTATGAAGTTCCGTTCGTGCCATGGCCATGCAGTCTGCATTTCGATCAGCTGATTCATTTTATCAAGGAGCCATTTCATTCAGGTGTGCACATTTTCTAGACTTTACTAACCTGGACATTTTCTGTCAAAACTACTACCAAACTTCCAAAACAATCTTCCACTTTCAATATTTAATAGGGGTTTATCAGCCCATTAGTAGTGTATTATGAACAATAGATACATAAGAAAGGAGATATTTTGACAAAAGCTATTTTTAAGCAGTAGCAATTGAGGTGCCTTCAATTTTAATTATTATACAAATGCAAACGGATCAAATAGTGCGCAGATATTAGAGTTAGCTTTTTTATTTATACATGGGGCTTATTCATCACTTTTAGGTTGGTATTATACAATTATATTTTAATATGTTCACTGTACTAAAGTAAATTCATGCAAATGAATGGTGTAAAATTAAATGTATCCCAGTGCTGGTGACAAAGTGAACTAGACATAAACAGCCTGACAGATAATGTCATTCTTAGGACAAACCCCTTACATGTGTCACAATAAAGTGGGGCGTCACTTATTTATTGGTTGGCTAGTTTACAGATGCTCCCAATAGATGGAATTGAAGCATGCTTATCATTTGCTGGGTTTTACTATAATAGCTATAAATGAAAGAACAATGTATACGTGTCTGGTTATTTTAGTTTAAAATGAAATGTTATAGTGCTTGTGACTTTGTGAATTCTACAGTGCTGCATAATGATTTTTAATTAAATTTGTGCAAATATCAGTTATACTCAGCTTTCATATTTATAAATTTGCATTGAATTTGAAGGAATGAATTCCTCTGTGTGTGTGATTTGTGGCCTGGAATTTCCCATATTTATTGAAGCACTTGAAATTGAATTTCTGGAGCGGGGATCATTAGTTTGTTAATTCTAGAGGAACGAGTATACTGATGAATCACTGAAAAGTACATACTTGAGCTTAGCCTGCAATCGCTTTTTCAAGCGTGGTGGTACCTAGTCTTGCACAGAACACAAGAACACTTGGAACTGGCCTAGAATTCTAGCTTGTTTTTCTTGAAGGAGATTCAATGCTACTGAAGAGTTGGTATGTCGACAAAGAAATAATAATATTACCTGAGAGATCTAATAGTTAAGCTGAGGTTGCCTCATTGATGATATTCTGATCGTGGTTGGGGTTGGGTAGGGGTTAATGATGTTGGCATAATCCAAATAATTATAATTTCAACAATCAAAAAATATTTCATGTTTATTTTTTGAAAATCCATCTTTGGCATACTCTTTTTTGCAATTTTATCTTTATTTACAAATTTCAAAAGATGTTCAAGCGGGAGCCATGTTCGTAATTTTTATTTTAAATGACTTACGGTAGGCCAGTGTAATAAAGAAAAAGTTTCCTCATCATTATAAATTTCCTTATTTAAAGGGAAAGTGTCACCTTGAAAAAAGTTATTTTTAAAAAGAGGACAAAGAAAAAGATGGACATTTAAAAATGTTGAAATTTTAATTGGACATACCGTTCAATAAATATATTTTTTTGAGAGAACTTGAATTGGTGGAAAAGGCTTTAAATTCGTGGGAAGTTTCCTTTTTTTCTTGCAAAAGTGAGTGGCACCATCCACTGATTAAAATCGATATTACAATTTGATTTTGTCTCACTTATGAATTTCAATTCACATAATTTCTCAATTTAGAGCAAAAAAGTCATACATGATAACTTTCAATGATTTTATTTTCAAACAAGTTTTTATGAGGAAAAGTTTTAATGAGGGTGGGGACTCAGTGCATTTACCTATACATTGAGATGGAAAAGTGAAAGGGAAACATACTTTCTTGTTCCTTGTGAGGTTCATAAGTCTGGTTGCATTGCTACTTAATGCTTTATAAAAAAAAATTTCCTTGTTAAGAAGAAAGAGGATAATGAAATCTAAAGCTGTTTTCGTATCCAATGCATAGATATGGAAAGTACAATGTATAGCTTCTAGTCTGGTATTTTTTTTTTTTAATGAAGAACAAAAATTCAATGGCGCACTTGGCTTTATAGTAGGTGCTACGTAGTCTTTTGAACAGACTTCAAGACCTCATTGTAAATAAAGAAAATGTCTACCAGAATATAAAAATGTAGTTGTTAACAGAATAAGCTGGATTTAGGTAGCCTACTATCGCTGCATTTATTGAATCGGCACTCTTTTATGAAATATATGCCCCAAATGAAAGATGGGTTGAAATTCATGCTTCCAGTAGTTAATTGCAGCAATAACCATAATACTTCCTGCATTCAGACATTGCCTAGAACTAGAATCTATATTATTTTTGACCTACCCTTAAAAGCAATAGTGTGACTACTTGTAGATGGCGCTTTTTGTTTGACGATATTGAATCGTGTCATTTGTGTGTTAAAGCTTTGCATTCAAAACATTCAAAGTTGTTGATAGTATATTAAATGCAAAACATAAAATATGCAATTTACCTCAATGTCATCATTAATGTACTTACTAATGCTACTGTATTTGTTACTTTTTAAAAAATTCTTACAGGCATTAAGTTTCAAACATAACAAACTATCTATTTAATTGGACGTAAGCATTATTTTGTAGTAACATTTACATCATGTTAGAACGTATACACCGTTATACAGTATAAATAAAAAAATTGGCAATAATGATGTAAATTTCATCATAACAGCATAGATTTACCATCTATAGACATTACATTATTTCATTATATTTCGCACACACGATATGATATCTCCCATCAAAAAAGTCATCAAGGAGTTATTTAGTTATTGTTCGTATACGTGGTGCTCTCTGCAGCAATGGCCTTAACCATGTCCATAAACATTGATCATGAGGTTAGGCCATGTATAGGCTAATATAGAAGGCTATGTATGGTTGAAAAGACTATAGCAATAATGATGAAAGTTTTTTATATTTGTCATCATCTATTTTTAACCTTTACAGTGAGTTGACAATCCTCAGCTTTATCATAATTAGTGAGGCCGATTAACTTTAGACATACCTTGATACGTATCTATATAGATTACAATTTTTGCTGCTTCATGATGCACTAGTATAACATACTGTTATAGCATTGTACTGGCCTTGCAAATCAACCTTCAGTGCAACTGCATTTAAATGTATAGAGTTGTAGGAATGAGGGAAGTAGACCAGCTTAATAAAAAAATTAAATCATGATCAAATTAGATAAAGAATGCCTAGAAAATGTGCATTATATTCAATGGAAAAGCGCTTAGTGTTGATGGAACTCCCAAATAGTCATCTTACAGATACTCCTTTTTGGTTCAGCCAGGGTCATTTTGAGTGCATGACCTCTATTTAGCAAATTCTGTTGTACAAATAATGTTTTTGCATCGATGAAGTAACAACCTTGTTGTTGTTTTTTAGTTGCCTTCCCTATTACTGAAAACGTAGTAATTTAATAATATATCCTAAGATAGAGATTAATCGGACACAAAATGCATTGGGTAATATGGATGGCAAATGTAGCCAGTGTAAATATTTGTCATTTTATTTTAATATGAAAATCCGTATGTTAAAGCTAAATCCTCACTAGACCGTTTATGTGATGAACGACGGTCTATCATAAAATATTTACGTAGTAAAAATTTACGATTAACTGTCGTCTTTGACCGAAACTGTCTAATGAGGACTTAGCTTTAATATTAACATGAAATGTTATCCTGTGCATTATTGTCACATTTAATCAATTGACTGATTTAAGTCCAAAAATAGGACTACTACTTTGTACTATTATGTACATGGGCTAATAATGCCGTGGTTCAATGTCATGCAAGTAAAGGTTAGAAAATCAACCGCAGAAATGGGGAATATCGAACATGCTGATGCTGCATTGATTTTTTTTAGTTTTTGGAATTTGGACTTATTGTTATGCACAAGCTTCAAGATTTTGCTATTATTGCTTCTAAAATTTACAGTACAAATTAACAATGTTGTTACTACATAAATAACCCAATCCACTGAATGCAGCTTAAAGTTGATTTCTAAATAAGCCTAAAATGGTATCATTTAAAAATCGGACATGAAACATGAAAACTGCTAAAATAATTTTTATTTCTTCTCATTCACATTGTGTTTGTTTATAGTAGTTACATATTTTGTTATAACACATGACTTATATAAATGTACTAAGTCAAAGATATTGTATAAGACATTCACAATGATAATGCTGCATGAAGCCCGGGCTGTCGATGCAAACGTCTGCTTAGGTGATGGCCAACATCATTTCTCTTCTGTGACAGGAACACCTTGTTATCCTATTCTTGTCATATTGAAGAGAATTGGTGTCTGAGTACTGTCATGCACTCTTTTGCCAAATTGCAGGCATCCAATAACAACAAACATGAAGTTTGTTTATAGGTTGAACATTCGTTCTCAGGAAAGGGTGTGGCCAACACCATCAGGGTTGAGGTAGCTCGATTATAGATTGGTTGCAAATTCCTTGCATTTCCTGCAAGCATATCAGCTTATCGACATCGTAGTTTTTCTCTTCCGAATTCCACGCCTGTAAAAATAGCATGAACAAAATTACTTAGATATTTTGAATATGCGTACCGATATTTACCTCACAAAATTTGTGTTCCTAATTGGGCGCCACTTTGGAACAAAAATTTTGTGAGGAAAGTGCACATTTAAATGCCAAAGATGGATATTTACCTGCACCAAGATGCAGCTGAAGTCCTTCTGATGGAGTCCATTACCGGTATCTTCGGAAGTGTTTTCCGTAAGTACCAATTCTGCGAGCTTCTCTTCGCAATCGACCTAATGAAATTAAAGAAAAAAACTCTTTAGAAATATCCATTTCCACGTTGGCCAACATTAGGGTCGTAAATAAAGCACTGCAATATTTTGCTTATTAAATATCGACTTACTTTCAATATACAGATGTCATTTTCGTGGCAAAAGGCTTCCATTAACATGTGATTGATGTGCCGCTCCACGTCATTCAAATGATTCTGGGGCAAAACACAAAATGCAACATCTTGAGGATTTCTGTAATGTTAAAAAAATAACATTATATTTCTCGTGTTAGCAGGCCAGCGAAATGCGTCAACGCATTTGGGTTTAAAGTTCATGGGAAAAGTTGAATGAGGAAGGTCATATCTCTACCTTCCAAGGGTCTTTGCAGCTTCGTACATTCCCGATACGATCTTCTGCTCTAGTTTTGCCTGTTTCAGCACACTGACCAAAAGATTGCTAATATTGTTATGCCTGTAAACAAAAAAATGCATATTTTAGACTATAATTAAAAATTTCCATAAGACAAGAAAATATATTTTTACTTTTACGACTTTCCCAAACAAACAAACAATTTATTTATTTTACCAATATTTTTTTTTGTAAATATTTTCCAGTTCAATTTTATTTATTTGTATTGGAGGGAAAACTTTGTGATCAGGATCTAAAATGGACTTGAGATATATTTAATATTGCCACTATAATAAGTTTACACATTAGGACAAAGTTCATATTATTTATTTTTGATTCAGGATCTGAACTGACATTTGAGATCAAATTTTACTATTTTAAATCTACAAATTTGCACCATTAAAGGGGCATTCTCCTCACAAAATTTTATTCCAAAATGGAACAAGTTTGAGGAGAATTCTCAATATAGTACGGTAAATGAATGTATCAAAAATAATTCTGTTTCTAATGTATTTGATTAAGTGATAAGGATATTATTTTGATTTATTTATGAGCAATTGGAATTTCCCAATTTCGGTAGAGGATTTTAAGGGAATATCCCACTGTTTGGTTAGGAAATTCCAACTAAGCCAATACACGTGAATGTACCATGATGAGTCATCACAAATGTCATGCGCCAGGGGTGGATTAGTAGTAAACATTTTATTTATGCTGATACTATAAAAGTAATTTTCTTTTTCGATCACAACAACATTCAGCAGAAAAACGTTGTAGCAATACATAAAGTTATGCCAAGTGGTCGTGTTTCTGTGAATCGAGCTGTTTTTATCGCGCTGCCGCCGCCGTCTGCATGCCAGCACATAAATGACATGTGTGCAACGTGATGCAATCACCATGAGCAGGGGCAAGCCGCAGATACTGTCCCCCCCATTCAACATTTTTGTTTGCGTAAAACAATTTCTGATAAGTAATAAATACGTTCGCAAACATTTTTTTATGCTTTCATTTTATTTATTTTTAAGGTAGAAAGCATTAAAATTCAGGCAGAAACATGAAGAAAAAAATGCTTTAAGATAACAAATGGGGGTCATATAACTCGGTTAATGAACGTTGCAATAACGTTGTTTACCACACTCGCAAAAGTTTTTAACTTAAAATGTCAATTGTTTTTTTAATAATTTTTTTGGCACATCCCAAGCAAGAAAAACTTGCACTTTAGAAACATGCTATGTTTGGGGGAATGAAAATTACACGTGATTTTACATTTAAATTACATGACATGTGCACGCGCACATCCGAAAAGGCCATGCAATGCAAGTGTGTATTTGAAGTTTCACGATGGCTTATCACATTTTATTTTTGATTGTTTTTCCTTAATAACAGATTTTTTTGACATAAGTATGAAATTGTATGCATTGAATTTATACATACATCAGTAGTTTGTACGAAATTGTAACTATCAGCTGTACGGTGTACGTTACTTCCCTGGTCCTTCCAAATTATTATACGTAAATTATTAGAAAAGAGCAGTATTGTGTACTTACATCATATTCTCGGTCTTGAAATCGTCCAAAGTCATGATAAAATTGAACAGGTAATCAAAAAATAAGGTGAATCGGTAAAATTTGCGCCGGTATTACTCGCGTGTTACTTGTTCAGACTCGACAAAATTCAATGAACTAACCTTGGACATGCACGAGCATTTCGCGAGCTGGTACCGTGGATTCGGAGAAATGGGCGGGACTATTAAGAAATAGGAACATTTCCATGGAAACGAGAGCAAATGGCTCCACCCTTTCCTCCATGGTAACCAATTGTTTTACCTAAAGACTAGAGAGTGGGTGTGGACTTGCGGGACTTGAAATCGAACTTGTGTAGTTAGGATTTATGCGTGTTCGTCGAAAGAGGTGGGTCATATCGAGAATCGTGTCGAGAATTTCGGTGGAAGGAGTATTAAAACCTTCCAAACAAACATGAGGATTCTGAGATTTCCACGCTGTATCCAGGTTAGGATTTCGTGAGACGCTGTAATCTTCCACGCAAGGGATTAAGCGTCAGCTGTGAGGGATGCTGGTTCTGCTAAAATCTTGATTTTTACTTAAAATTTGAAGCATGTACGAGCATCCGAGCTCTGCCAGTTCCGAGGGAGATGAGTAAGATGCTTTTTGATCTTTCTTAAAAATCTTTTTTTCCCAAGAATGCGTATTGGGGCCATTTTTAATAAGATTGAACGCACCCAGAACAATGCACCTTGTCGACATGCTTGGGTCCAGCATCTTTCTGTTTTCTGCTTCTGTGAACAAAATTTTAAACAAAAAATTGATGGGTATTATATAATGTCAGCCATGTCAGCATAAATGAATGTGCCCCCGAATCAGGAGCCATTCACATATTATGCAACACCGGTTTTTAGTTTATAACATATTGAATAAAGCTTTTCCCTCTTCCCTGTTTATAACGCTTCGTAACAAATGTGCTACTCCCCTTCCCCCCCCCCCAAATATTATGGAAGCTTGAGCACTTGTGTTTTATAATACAGCAATAAACGGGCCTAGTTCGTAAATCTTAAATATAGTCCTAATCGGGGGAAGGAGAACTGACAGTGGCCCCTCCACAAGCTCATAGGCAATCACTGATCTTTTATCCCTCTGCCATACCATTTATAAGTTTGTAACGTAGCTGTGATAAAATTATGTATTCTACTTTAACCCCTTCGATGTGGACGACCTCTTAGTCAATACTGGATTGTAATGTAATTGTAATGGACAATTCATTTCTTGTGATGGATATTGGCTTGTTGATTATGATCTATTTGATACCAATGTTTACCTATTCACCTATTCATATGTGTCTTTGAAAGGCAGGTAATCGGTATAAAATGTTTTTTGCCTTCTGATCCCAAAGACGTTTTTAGGAGTGGCACATCGTTTTTCCCCCATGTTCGTGTAGCTGGCTCTTACCCTTGTTATTAGTACAGGTAGTGTCTTAAGTAAACCACAGTAATTGAACATTTTGTAATGTGGTAGGATTTCTGACAGATTGATAGTATATTGAGAGGAAGCGTTAAGACTGGAGGAATTGTGAACAGTTTTGATAGAAAAGCTAGCCAAATAGCCTTGATAATGGAATTCAGAACCAAATTTTTCATTTGTGCAGTGGCGAACAAAATGCCGATGAAGACATGCCTTCCGAGTCAGGCAGCTATGGACCGATAGCGCTGGACGATGATGAAAGCGGAGATGAAGATCTGGAAAAAGACATGGAACCAGGAACCGAGCCTCATTCGCCGTCCCTATCGCCACGCGTCTCCACCGTCCACAACTGCAAGACACCTCCTCGTTCACGTAGGCAGCATTTGCAAAGCACGTGTAGCAATGCGCCCAGGGAGCCCGTTATTCGTACACAACAGAGAACAATCTATACAGCCGGTAGACCCCCATGGTATAATACTCAGGGACAATTGAAAGAGCCATTTGTCATCGGTGGGTTCTTGGGCCACAGAGAACTATCCTTATTTCCAATTTACAAACCTAAACTTACAAATATGCATTTTATGGCAATTCTAAGGTATATGCGGTGGCAGTGCTTCTGGCAAGACTACAGTAGCGACCAAAATTATTGAAGAGTTGGATGTGCCATGGGTGACACTACTTAGTATGGATTCCTTTTATAAGGTGCTTATTTAACTATCAATTCCTGACGTGGGAAACTTAGCTAAATCGGGTTTTTGAAATAATGATTTTCCTTTTAGGTTTTGAACTGTAAGCAGCATGAGCTCGCCAATGTGAATCAGTATAATTTTGACCATCCCGATGCCTTTGACTTTGACCTTCTAATCACAACTTTGCGTAAACTAAAAGAGGGGCGGCGAGTTGATGTACCCATTTATAGTTTTAAAACGCACACACGAGAAAACAAGAAAGTATGTTGGTACAAGTGCTGTTTGGACGCTAACAATTGTTTTAACAAAACATTTATTGCTTCCTCATTCAATAGAAAATTATGTACGGGGCCAATGTTATACTTTTTGAGGGAATTTTGGCTTTTTACCATAAGGAGTTACTTAAGGTGAATTATCATTAACTGTTTTTGATAACCGTAGATGTTTTTTTAAAATGCAAATCTGACAAATTAAATTTATAATTGCATGTCCTAGATGATGGATATGAAAGTATTTGTTGATACGGATTCTGACATCCGTTTGGTGCGAAGATTACAGAGAGATATAATGGAGCGCGGTCGCGACATCGAATCCGTCATCGAACAATATGAAAAATATGTGAAACCGGCTTTTGATTACTATATCGCACCATCAATGGTTCATGCGGATCTCATTGTTCCTAGAGGTTTGGAATATTTTCTGACTCAATAGAGATAGACTAAGAATTTATTATTTTTTAAAACCATACCATCAAAAAATCAGGATGTTTATCAAATAGAAGAAATTGCATCTCAAAACAAAGTTTTACAAGCAGATATAAACAATCAAAAAAAATTATAGAACCACCTTTCTGGGAAAGAAAAAAGATGTACCATGTATTTAAGAATTGATAAGTTTAGGAAAAAAATTCTAGTAAACTGTTAAAAAAGTTGGTTAGAAATCTAGTTATTTTCATCTTGTAGGTGGAGAAAATAGAGTTGCAATACACTTGATTGTGCAGCACGTACACAATCAACTGCAACAGGTATAAAACAATTCTTTTTAATATTGTTATTTCGAGCACCCATAGGTTGTTAATTATGAATATTAAACCTCAATACTTTTTCACTTTTTCTACTTCTATTAGCGAGGCTTCAAATTGCGGTAATCTTTTTTTTCTTCACGAAGAAAACTGCACCTGATTTCATTTGTAATAGTTTTGCTGGTCTTTCTCAGTGGTCAGCTTGCTCAATCGCATATTGGTCAGCCTCTCCCTCATTCTTTGCATATATTGCCCACTACCCCACAAATTCAGGGACTTCACACATTTATACGGTAATATTCATGATTTCAGAGTATTTTAATATCAGAAAAGTGGCGTTATACATTGACCATTTTCCATTTTTAGAAACACGCATACTTCCAGAGATGAATTCATTTTCTATTCCAAGCGGTTGATGCGCCTTCTGATCGAATTTGCCCTCTCGCTGCTGCCATGTAAAGTAAGTGCTTACGTATGCACTTACAAATTTGTGTCATTCAGTTATGAATAACGATTACATTTCGTTACTCATACTATACTTATAGACAGTAGTCATCGAGACTCCTCAGGGGATTCCATACTGTGGCAAGCGAATTGCTACTCAAAAGGTTCATGTTTCAATTTATTTGTTATTTTTCTCGGTTTTAAAGCTTTGACTTGGTTACTATTCTGCTAGTTCTGTTTGTTTACTGTTGACTCTGAAAATTTTACTGTGCAGATTTGCGGGGTTTCCATTTTACGAGCCGGTGAGACAATGGAACAGGCACTTTGTGATGTCGTTAAAGACACCAGATTGGGGAAAATTCTGATACAGACTAATTTGGATACTGGGGAGCCCGAAGTTTGTGATTTTATAATATACAAATATTTAACGCCATTGTACGTGGTTTAAACAGTCAAAATTATAATTCCACTAGCTGTATTACTTGCGCTTGCCCAAAGATATTAAGGATTACAACATAATCTTAATGGATGCTACAGTTGCCACGGGAGCAGCGGCCATGATGGCCATTCGGATTCTTTTAGATCATGATGTTCCCGAGGAAAATATTCAGTTGTGCTCTTTGCTTGCTGCCGAATCGGGTAAATGAAGCCAGAATCCTTAATTTAATAATATAATTTATCTGAATCGTGATTTATCATTATAATTATTCTCAACAGGTGTGCATTCCATTGCGTATGCTTTTCCAAAAGTGAAATTAGTGACCACAACGGTTGATCATGAGATCAATGACAAGTTTTATATCATTCCTGGCATAGGTAAAGTCCTGTGCAAGTGAGCATTTGTGGATTGGGGAATGAGCGTGCTAATACTCTTTAATTGTTTTACCCCGGGCGTCATTGGTTTCCTTCGCCCCCCCCCCCTCCCTCCTTCCCTTCCTTTCCCCAAAAGCACTCATTCAGTTGCAACATAATTAAGATTTTCCTTGCATTCATATGTGTTTATTTGTTTGTAGGAAATTTTGGAGACCGTTATTTTGGCACAGAAGCTCTTGTCGATTTGGATCCATATTAATGTTGTCGGGCAAGTAGCAAGTAGCTGTTAAAATAATCTCGGCTTAGTGAGCTCAATCTTTTGTGTGAGCTCGTTTTGTATACACGTGTACTTTGTTAGTATTTGTCCAGGAACAACTTTATTTAGCTTCACTATTTATGTTACCATGCCTTAGAATTTAATTCTTAATTTTAAGATGTGCTACCATCACTAGCACAACTTAATATTTGTTTGCATAATATTTAAGATTAAGAAAATAGTACGTTTTGTGATATTTTTAGTTGTTTTTTTGGAAAGCAGTGCAATAAAGATTTACGTAAGTGATTGTTAAACTGACTTGTTTTGAACCACAAAAGCTAATCTTCTAATATTACGTAACTAATTTTTATGAGATTTAGAGACCCTCTCTGGGCTTTGACACTCCCCCACTCAGCAGCGTTTTGCAAAATATTTTATGATATGGCAATTTTTAGAAAAACATTGGTCAAAACTGCATTATTGTGAGCTACAATAAGTAAGGTAAGTAACAGTAAGGTAACTGTACCACTGTTTTACTGCTCTGCCATCCTACAGGGGCACGATATTAGTTTATGTACGGTTACATTTGAATTACTGTAATCAGTGGCGGATCCAGGAATCCCTTTTTGGGGGGGGCATTTTATTAAGGGTGGGCGCCAATCCCTAAAACGAAACAACGCCCCAAAACAATCACCAGGACCGCATAAAGAAATCAATTGGGGGGGGGGGAGTCTGTAATATGCACGCATGAACAGAACTGAGCTCCATTTTGAAACAAATTTACTCAGAACAATCATAGGACAATGCACAATTAAATTTTGTGTGTAAAATTTTAATTCTGCACGCTCAATGTCTTGAAGAGCTTTTCGTCCCAAAATGGAGATCCAAGCACGTGCAAATTACAACTGAATGGCTGGAACATGCAAGTACATTGAACCCCATTTTGGAACACCCATTTTTTTTAATAGTTCGAGTGCAGTTTTATCTTTCGAATGTGAAAGAAAATTAATCAATTTGATCTTTGATTTGATGGATTCCGCACATTCCAGAGTGGCGTCAGTTGTCTGCTTGAAGAATAACGACGCTTCAGCCTTTTCCTCCGACATGTTGGTTGTGACAAGATGGCTACCAGAAAATAGTGAACTGAAGGACAGTTGATGTTTTGTTATGTGTGATTTCTTTGAGATATTGTGATATTTTAATAATAATTAGTTAAAATGAAAATGGAATCTGCTCAAGTTATGTAGTGAATATCGTGAGATCCAAGTTGGCCTTTAGTTCTTGAAAGTTGGGACAGGAGCACACCTAAAAATGGAGACAGATGATGAGAGCATTACTACTCTTCTCAACATGGGCTTCCCCGACATTGGAGAGATCAAACATGCACTTAAAATTGCAAAAAATGACCTGAATGAAGCTGTGGCCTTTCTTACAAATGATAGATCTGCACCAGGATATGATGCCATGGATGTTCAACTGGACATGGACATTGAGGAAAGACCGACCAACACAACCAATGTGTTTTCTGGGGGTTTTCAGTCAGAGGTAAAAAATATCAAAGATAGTTTTTTTTAACTAAATATATTTGCTAAAAGATATGCAGGATTTCATCTAGAAAATTAATGTTTCAATCCACTGTGATAATGTCTTAAATTTAATCTTAGCAATATTTAAGCCTATCACTTTAATAAATTGGTTACATGTACTCACTTACATTTTTATATCTGTATCGTAAATTTAATAGACTGCTCCCTCAGAAGTTGTTGGCAATCCAATGGAATTTCCCACCACAAATTTATACGAGTTGCAAGACAGGGTATTTGCTGAATCTTGGTCTATTCCATACAAGAAAGATGAGTCTTTAGGAAAGTGTCTCATTGCTGCTGCAAAATTGGCAGAAGAAGGTACCGTTTTGAAACAGCTTACCCTAGTTTCGTATACATAATTTCTGTTAATTTATTCAAAATCAATATTTCTGGCGGCAAATTTAGGACTGTGTGATGCTGATGAAAACTGCAAAAAATTCATTGATCGGTGCATGCCAGAAGCTTTTAAGAAGGTCTGTAATTTATTTAATTTTGTGAATGATAAAACAGGCCTATGCATGATATTTTTTTTTTTATTTAATTCATGAAATTTTAATTGTAATTCAATTTTTAATAGCTTTTAACCTCCGTTGCTGTTCGTCGTTGGTGTCCAGAGATTCAAGAGGGGATATTTAACATGTGTGATCTATTATTAGACCTTGTTGTTGCTCGATTAAAGCACAATCCTGTGCCTGAATACATGTTATTCAATGTTTTAAAAATGGTAATAATACTTTGCCAAACTGCTATTGTTGTACCCTGTAAGTGGGCTAAACACTGTTAGTGATGTAATAAAACTCCTTTAATCTAGGTGTTTGATCCAGATACAGAATGGAATGTAAAAAACAAAAGTCGCAAGTCGTCTGGCTCTTGGGAAAGCAACTTTACTAGTGGTGAACCATACGCGTGCAGTCCGACTGGTGCTCTAAAGGTGAAGCGTCAGATTAATCTCAAGCTGAACTATTAATGGAGAATTAACGTATTTACTTTTCATTTTTCAGGAGCCTAATGGCTGGTTGGTCGATTTAATAAACAGGGTAAGTTGTACCAAATTAGGAATTTTGATGGATGATTTCATATTTGTTCGATTGAAGACCTTGGATATTTTTTACAGTTTGCTCACAAAGGAGGATTTGAATTAATAAAGGCAAAATTTGAGATTCCAGATTTGCCAGCCAGTGTAAGTTTAATTTTGTAGGTTTGTTTGATAATCCACGTGAATCAAATTAACATTTTAAGTAATTTGCTTTTTTCGGAATATGGTCTTAAATAAAATTTACGATTTATTTGCCGTTGTTAATTATTTGTATACGTTTTTCAGGCAATGGCAGCCCTTTTATTGCCTTTAGGAGTTTGTGCCGAATTGTTGAACACTACCAAGGTGTGCCCATTTTTGTTGCCTTGCATTGATAAAGCAATCGTGTTTGTGAAAGCGCTGAAAGACAATGACCTCAAGATGAAACGAATAGGCAATGTGTCCGACTTGCTACATGCCGTTAAACTGCTTTCCTCTCAACTGTGGCCAAGTGACATCGAGTCCATTGACACATTACTTTTGGAAGTGATATTAAGAATGCTTAAGACACCTCATTTTAATGCACGAATGAATGGCCTGAAAGAGGTAAGATTTCAACATTAATATTGCTACTAGCTGTTATTCTGACAAATTTGTAACTTTAATTGTCATAAAAGTTATTGAAGAAAACAAAAATATGCTCAAAAATGAATAACTTCTCTGTTAAATTGTTGAGAAATTCGACGTTTTGTTAGTTTTCTATGCAAATTCTAAGAGAAAAAATAAACCCTTTAAACCGGTTTGTGGACACCAGCTTTGGAATTTAAGATCTTGATGTTTTCACATCCACAGGTTGATCGATTAATTGACAATGCAAATGGAAAAAACGTGCGCACGGTGCTGGATGCTGATAGAATTCAGGATTGGTTGGCAGACAACAAAGTTTTATCAATTGTCTTGGAGGGAAACATTGATCATGTGCAATACACGGACCGTATAAAGCTTATCGTTGAGTTTTTGGGACCAAGACTATCTCAGGATGAACTCACAAAAATTTGGAAGATGCAGGTGAGTACCAGTATAGTTGCTTTCAGAAGAAAATAAGCAAATGTTGAATTCTTTTGTTACGAAAAGTAGAGTAAATGCCATTCTAAATGTTAAACACTCAAATAATTATAGGAAGGCCAAAATAACCAGGTTGTGGATAACATCTACTCGCTTATTGCTGCTGCTTCTGCAAAATTAAATACGCAACAATTTGACCATCTGTTCAGCTTAATTCAAAAAGTGGGTTTTGAATAATATTTTATTATTGGAGCAAAGTATTTATTCATTTTCCAAAATATTAAATCAATTGCTAGAGTTGGGGTGAAGAAAATGAGCGAACTCACGGACAACTCCTAAGCTTAATTGGAAAAATTGGCCGGGAAGCTTGGCCTGGAAAGACATCGACTAAAGTGTGTTGGACATGAAATATTTCCGTGCTTAGGTTTAAGGTGAAATTTATGACAATTTCATTGGTGTTGCTGATGCAGGTTTTAGATTTACTCTGGGATTTGGCCCATTTGCCTTCGCTTCCAACTCACTTGGTTGAACAGGCGCTCGAGGAACATACCACAATATTAAATGATGCCACTTTCAAAGATCAAGTCAAGAAAAACTATTTTATCAAATGTATCGAAGAAATCAAAAAAGTACGTAACCAATGATTTGCCCTTTCCTTGTGCTACTTTTCCCGGACTTACAATGGTCGTTTTCGTATAATGCAGGGAAGCTGTGTCCTTCCAGCTTTAAAACAACTGTTTAACATAACGAAGAGCATTGTTAAGAATAGCATCAACAAACAAGATAAAGCCACACTTAGTGACTTGAATAAAACTCACGAGATTGTTAAGTTAACCACGTCTAGTTTAGTTAGATGCTATAAAATGTCACAAGCAGCAGCTGGAGAGAACAAATTGACGGCTTCCACTGTAGTAGATGGACGGTATACTCATGCTGAGGTAAACCTAATTTGGGCAACGGTTTTAAGCTTATTTTTAGTACATTATTGAACCGATGCAAATATCGGTTCAAGTGATAATGGGTGGGTTTATGAAGTTTAAAGCATATTTTTGTTTGAATTATTTCAGTATGTCAATACACACTTGAGTTTTCTGCAATTTGTATTACAAGAAGGCGACTCTTACTTGCCTTGGAATCGTTGCAAAGATATTTGGGATACGTTGGTTGTGAATCCTGATGCATGCGAATTTGATAAAGAGGTAAGATTGTATGAGTTGCAAATAATTTTTTGATTAAAATTATCGACATCACTTTATTAAAAAGTGAATAATCTGTGTCGAAAATTCCGGAATTGTAGGTTTGCTGCGAGTGGTTCAGCCAAAGTTTGCGAGACTTGGAGACGGACACTCACACGCAGCTATTTCAGCAAAAGCTTCTGAAATTAGACCCAGTCCAGATGAATAGCAAGATGTTTCACTGTGTCAATACTTACTTTGAGAGTGTAAATATTAATGACCACAGGCTTCGAAAAGTTGGAACTTCTGTGGTAACAAAACTTTTTTGTAGTTATTATTATTATTTGTCTAATCTAACTGTGTCCATATGCTTTGGATCAGGAATAATGACACTTCTTTTTAATTAGGTTGTGGAAAAATTAGATTTAATTGGAGCAGATTACTTCTGGCAAGTGGCTTTATGCACTCTGGATGAAACTATTGCTAATATTGCCATCGATAACATTTTAGACTTGTCATATTTGAATTTGGCCCCAAGACTGAAAAAGGTGAAAATGTGCAAATATTTGTACTATATCATCTGGTTTCTTGTTTTGTAAATTTCTCATTATTTTCTAGGATCAAGTATATTTGCATCGAAAATTTATCAACGATTGCTACAGGCGCTTGGAAGCAGCTAAGATGACAGTTTGTGGAACTGCTTTGATTACTGCAGTTTCAAGTGCCACTAAAACGTTAACAGCTTTAGCAATGTCGGAAATGGCTTCCCTTCCTCTTCCCTCAAAGTCAGTCACTCATCTTTCATTCACATTATTGGTTGATAGTCGAGCATTTCTAGCCAATCATGAATATTCTATCTCCCTCAGGCCGACCACCCTGCAGAACATCAGGCGACTTCTGTTAATGGCCGAGCGATACATATCGACTGTGGAGGAACTACATCCAGTTCCCCGCAGCATCCTTCCACACGGTGCTTCATTTTTGGGATCCCCGGTCCATTTAAGAGTGTCCTGTAGTGTCACCAAGCACGAGTTCTCTCTCATGGAGCACAGCAATGCAACTCTGGGATCTGTTCGACAGAAAATAGCGCAGCAGCTGAAACAAAATGCAGATGGACTACAGATTATGTGCAATGATAGGATCGTAAGTATACCAGCGAACGCCCACATTTTAGAATAAAATTCAATTAATCATATTTAAAGAAGGTTAAAAAGAACCGATTTTGAAATTTAATTTTTATTTTAATTGCGTACAGCTTTTGTCCAATAAAGATCAAAAGTTACTTTGTCAGTTAGAGATTGATGATGAACAGCAGCTGTTAGTGAAACCTTCTGGGGGTTCATCAACTACTCTTAGTACATCTTCCCATGGAAGTTCCCAAGTGAAAGAAGTAAGAATGAAGAGTAATATCTACTTCTGTCCAATCTGAATTTCATGGCGCATTTGTCATTGTGAATTGTATTTTTTATTTTTAGGTTAGAGATTCTCTGTGTTTAAGTGAGGTTAGTCTTTTAATTGATGATGGCTAAGGGCACCCACTTTTAAATTGTTTCATTAACGTCGTTTTATATTGGGGCCGTTTCTTTTAAGCCAGAAGCTGGCCCTTCTGGAGCTTCCATTTCAGCTTCGTCAAGTGCAACGCCTGTTAGTCTTTCTCGCCAGTCATATCATATGGAGCAGGAGAAAATGCTTCCTGGTGTTGTCATGGCCATGGGCGGCCAAGTTTTTGAGTTGTTATATCAGATTTCTGAATTAGAAGATCCGAGGTATCTTTCTTATATATTTTTGAAGATTGTTTTCATCTTGCTATTATTATCATAGTTCTTATTATTTTCTTTTTGTTAAGAATCATTGCCAAAATCCGTAGTCTGTTACACCTTATTCCCACTGACCCATCAATTCAAGATGCATTGGATACATTAAATGATAAAGTGCGTTATTTTAGGCCATATTTCTGTAAAAATTTTATTGCAGTTTTGTAAATTTGTATTTTTTCTCATAAATATTAGGAATCGACTCGCATTAAGCTAGGTTCTGCGTCTGTCGATAACAGCCCTGCGGCCAGTCCAAGAACTAGTCCTAAAAAAATGAATTTAGGGAAAGAGAAAGAATCTAGAGAATGTTTAAAGAGTCTCTTTGATCCATCTGCTCCAGGAATGTCGCCTTTCAGGACTCTTTACAACTTAGAGGTATTCAACGTTTCCTTAATATTCTTTCCAACAAGTTACTTAATTGTTCTTAAGCCTAAATGGTCTTTGCTTAGGTTTTAAGTGGTCGATTGTTGCCTACTACGAACGATGGCGGGACCATCCAAAGTGCCAAATCCTTTCGCGAGGAATTCCTTAATGCCGGAGGTCTCGATTTAGTCATTAAAATATTGCAAAAAGATGCCATGCTTCCAGACACCGATTATGATATCCGACAGTGTTGTTATTTTATTGCCTTACAGCTTGCCCGGTAAATTACTGAATTAATTCCAAATGTTTATGTCGGCATAGCTTGATTAGAAGTTAACTAAATCAAAGAGAACCTTTCTTCAATTGTAGGTTTCTACTATGTGGACAAACCATTGGCAACTTTGAATTATCCTCGTGCGATTCATCAATGTTCTCCAGCAAGTTTAAAAAGTCTCTCTCAGATTCTGGTGTGCCTTCCGGAGATGCGCTGGGGAATATTTCCTCGGCTGCTTCCCGGGCAATTCAGGTTATTTCAAATTTCAAAGTTTTGTAGAAGTTAGGATTTTATCATTTTACTAAAGCCATTCATTCTCACCATACAGACAATGGGCGTGTTGGATTTTACCGATACGGTTTCGTGCTTCCTTCGTGTTGCTTGGGCGGCGGCTGTGGGTAAGCTTCATTTGGTGAGCACTGTCCAACCCATCAAAGAAAGTGGAATGTTTTCGGGGACAGTGGCAGGGCGAAGCCGACAGAGCAGCACGGGCAGCAATACCAGCACAGGCAGCGAAGGCGAGCAAGGCGTTCAAACAACTTTATTTTCCAATCAAAAGCACATCAGTAGTAAGGACTTCCTCATTGCCAGGGAAGCACTCGAATTCCTAGTCACTTGCCTGCAACTTCGGAGCAAACTCCTAGGTAAACATTCAAAAAAGTTTATTGTTTTCATATTTATAAAAAGGTTGCGTGACTAAATATCTTTGAATGTTCAGGTACTTTCTACAAAATTAATTGCGTCGGGGATTTTATCATCGATATGCTGCTGGGTTCTCCCAGCGTGGACGTAAGAATGAGCGCCTGCAAACAATTCTGCCGCTTAGGACAAATCAAAGTGTTTGCCGATCCTGCTACCATTTCTCCGAGACATTTTCTGCTGCAGGTTCTGTTAAAAGCACCCTTGCCTCTATGGGTGTCGACAACTAACACTCGAGGAACTAGTCAAAGGTATTTACAATATACAATAAGAACTTTGTTTTTGTTTCTTTTGATTTATGTGTAATGATTGCTTTTCTCTTTAGATTGTTGAGTCAATGCACCCAGTATTTTGATTTGTTGTGCTATCTGCTACAAAATCTACCTGGTAGGCTGACTAGTTATAAGCAGAGTGCTTCTTAAATTAATTGGAAATAAATTATGACCAAACTAAAATAAAAAGTGTTTTCTTCTGTGTTTTTAGCAAACGAGCAAAAAAACCTCCACGTCGATCCCACACAGATGTTGGAAGATGAGATTGCTTGGCTGACAAATTTTACACCGTCGGAGTCTTCATTTAAGCAAGATACGGATAATGCAATTTTGGCCGGGCATCTGCGTCTCATGCGGACACTTTTTACCTGTGAAGGCGTCAATAAGAGTGCCATTGGCAAGCGCCTTATTCCCCATCTCTTAAATACATTTCTATTTCCGGCATCACGACTGATCGTGGAAGGATTTCAGTCTTCGAGGAAGTTTGACAGGGATTTTAACGCCGTACCTAAGTAAGTTTCGGATTGGAAAATGAATTACATTTAAAAAAGTTTATTTTGGCAATTTATAAATGCCTGGTTAAGGTGCTTGGGAATGCCGTTTCGGTCTGCTGCTTACGAACTGCTCGTGGAATTGGCCAGCGATAGCACGGACAATTCAAAACTTATCATACAACTGCTGCTTGGAGTGCATCATAAGTGTGATCCTTCTCTCGCAAAAGAGTTCGAGGTAATAATTTAGATATGAAAGGAAGCTCATGGGTTGATCGTTTGCTAATTACTCAATAAAATTTCAGTACGAGCCTGCAGTAGAAGGCCGTGCGGCATGTGGCTATGTCGGATTAAAGAATGCCGGTGCTACATGCTACATCAATTCGGTAATCCAACAATTATTTATGGTACCTGGTCTGTGGGAAGCTATTTTGGCTGTAGATGAAGAGTCCTCGGAAGACGAGTACGTTATTGAATTTTGTATATTTTTAAAATAGTTTACGTACAAAAGACAACATATATATATATATATATTTTTAATTTTGCAGTGTATTTAATCAATTTCAAATGGTGTTGGGCCATTTGCTGGAGAGCAAGCTGCAATATTATGTTCCAAGTCGGTTTTGGAAATGCTTTAAGCTGTGGGGGCAACCCGTTAACGTCCGAGAACAACAGGATGCGTTCGAGTTTTTCACCCACCTTGTGGATCAAGTGGACGAAGCCATCAAAAAATACGAACGGGAGCCAGTTTTCAAAGGAGTTTTCGAGGGTCTGTTTTCTGATCAAAAGATTTGCCAAGACTGTCCACACAGGTACGGAATGGAATACATTAAGACACTGAACGTGGGGCGCCATTGACGAATATTTGTCTTATCTTATTTATTAGATATGAAAGGGAAGAGGCGTTCATGGCATTGAATCTCACAGTGAAGAGTCACGATTTGCACGATTCTTTAGACCAATTTGTGAAAGGTGAACTACTTGAAGGTGACAACGCCTATTTTTGCGAGAAGTGTGGAGTGAAAGTAATTATGTTGAATATTATTATTAATCTTCCCTTTCTTACTTCAGTTAAATAGTAGGAAACTCAATATAGTAACATTTCTTTATGTATTTTTAATTCAGCGCAACACTGTTAAAAGGACGTGCATTAAGAATTTGCCAGGGGTCTTGGTAATTCAACTCAAACGATTTGGATACGATTGGGAAGCCAACAGAGCGCTGAAATTTGATGATCATTTTAAGGTAGGATTCAAAGTCAAACATTTTTTTCGATGAATATCATGATGTACTTGAAATTTTGGAAAACCTTGTTCAGAATTCTCAAAAAAATAACGGATTTGGTGGCAGAGTAGTCTGAATTGAGTTATGGTGCTTTTATGCCACCACCTTGCAAATCGGACTCGTTTAGCCAGCCGCAGGTTCCTTCCAACCAAAGCACAGTCACACAGCATTACCCAAGAAGGGCTCCTGTGCCAAAGCGACTGACTGGGGCCAGTTTCTTGTAACCTGCCTCTCTGCTTAGGAGAGTGTCCTGCTTGAGCATAATTTTGACTCTTGTCTCAGACCTTCCCAAGGGTTCCTGTGAGCAACTAGGTGCTCTGGTTTGTAACCCCTGAAGCAAGCATTACCACCAAATCCTTGCATAGTAGGGTATCATAACACACTATATATACCTAGATAAACCCAGTGACGATAACCATGTGGGAACACTCCTTGGTTAGTTACCATTTTAAACTTTTCAATCATAAGGATTACAGAAATTCATTTTAGGTTTCATTCTACGTTAAATTGTAGCATTTGTCACAATCAGTTTTGTAGAAAGAAAATATTGTATATTTAGATTTTGCGAGGTTTGTAGGTTTTTCAAGCCTAGTCTGTTTATCCTAACTTTGTTTACCATTTACATAATGCAGGAGAAGTAATCTGGTTAACACGTTGGACTGGACTTTGAGTGGTTCTGTTTTTAAGTCCATTTGTCGCAATTTCCAGATTTTTAGGTTTACCATAGGGTTTACTGTAGATTATGTTGAAATCTGGAAATGTAATTATTTGGGAGCGTTCAAATATTACATAACACAGTTAGGGGAGAGATAGGGTTTCACAGTGTGTTGCATCCCATTGTTTAACGGCGTGATTTTACAGTTAGGTTGTATTACGTGGTGGGAGAAGGGGAGGGGGCGGCAATGGCACAAAAATCAGCACTATTTCAATGCCCCTATTGAGCCAAAATTGGCTCAGCAATTTTTCTTTTTATTTTTGCTTTCAATTATTTTATTGGGTGGACTTCTTATATCGCTAGAGCTCAAAGGTGACAAGGCTTTGATCGTCCTGCAAAGTCGCAAATTAATTTGTTTTGTAAATTTTTTGTGCTCAATGGAATTATGTAAACCATAATTATAATAATAATTTAATTTGGAAAATTCTAAGTCTCTAAACTGTGTTTTTGGTGTTCTTAGTTCCCATGGACGTTGGACATGGGCCCTTACACTGAGGGTGGCATTCAAGCAAGAGAGAAACAAATTGAGTTAAAACATAGCGAGGTGGGCAGCAGCGAAGGGCCAAGCATGAGTTCGACATTAGGTACCCTTTCAAACATCAATACCTCGCTTGTACCCACTCAGGCCAATTATGAACTTGTTGGAATTGTGGTCCATAGCGGCCAAGCTAGTGCAGGCCATTTTTACTCGTATATAAAAGAAAGAAGGTAAATATTTAAAAGAAACAAATAATATTAAAAAAATAATCAGAATTTAATTTTCATTTCTAAAACGAAATTTTCCATTCATTAGAGGAACATCATTGACCAATCCCAACAAGGGAAGGTGGTTTAAGTTTAATGACACCACCGTGGAGGAATTTGATATGAATGACACATCCTTAGAAGCTGAATGTTTCGGCGGAACTTATAAAGCTAAATCTTATGATTCGTGTACGTTGTTGTATTTATTTATTAATGCATTTTCTAAATACCCTTGATGTGCTGGAATGTAGAATTTTCAAACAATTTTTTTGGAACTCTTTACAGCAAACTCCTATCCAGAAATGCGCCATCGATACTGGAATGGTTACATGTTGTTTTACGAAAGAGTGGACGATACGACCAAGACACCCCGCACTCCCAAACGCAGCTTAGGGCGAAAATCTTTCCGCAGAATTGAGCGAGACAGTGGGCCGATCATTACGAGCACTCCTCGTAAATTATCGTCGAGCGGAGTAGGGGGCAGCATTGGTGGGAGTAGCGGCGATTCCGACGGACTGTCCCAACTGACCGCTCTCGTTCATCATGGAGAGAAACAAGGTCTTTTCACTGAGAAGATTCCCCCACGGATTTTACGAGTGATACAGGAAGATAATCTGAGATTCTTTCGCAACAGGGATATTTATAGCGAAGATTATTACAATTTCATTCATCAATTAGTCACCTGCAATCTGGTAAGTGTGTATTTTTTAAAAGAATTTTGTGGAAACTTTTATTTGTATTCCTTTGAAATTTAGCTTTTTTTGTCAAAATGCAATTGAAGGAGGCATGAAAGTGCCACTGTTATTTAGTGGAACGTTTACAGGTGTTTTTATATCATTGAAGGAACAAAGGAAGTCCCCCAAATTTGCCGAAATGTCAGTCGTAGCACTGGAACTGGCTATTAATTTTCTTTTCAACACTTACTTGAGGACTAGAAGGCGGCAAAAGTGAGTTCTTTGTCCCATATCAGATATGCTGAGATTGCTGCTGGTTTATAAACTTTGGGAGAACATTATATGGTATTACTTTCAGAGAAGTTATCAGTCAGTGGGTAGACAGTATAGAGACTTTGGTAAACGGGTGCAAGGAAGCGGCTTTATGGCTCGTTGATTATTTAGCCAGTGAAGCTGGTGTCAGTTATATCAAGTGAGCTTGTTTTTCAGCGTTAATTACTAATATTTAATAACTTTACCTGAATGTAATTGTAATTTTAAAGGCCATTTTTACTCGAATGCCCTGTTCGAGAGGTCCGAATCGCCTTCGCCAAAATTATTGAAAGGACTGTGCAAAATTTCTTCCATCATGGAGGGGATGTGGTAGGCATTTGTCAGTATTTATGCTTGATTTTTTTTCCCGGTAATTTTAAACCTAAAATTCGTTTTATGTATCTGGTTTAGACTTACAAACCACTCGATAATTTGATCGAATATCTTTTGGAAATGCTGGACAAGGATGTGCCCGACAACTGCCGTACATGCACGCAATATTTTTGGTTAATTAGCATGTATGCTCAAATGGTTAGTAAAACGATGCCTGCTGCTACCTAAAATACATTTCATGCATAATTTTTGGATAAATTTGTTGGCGATTTAAGTCAGTTTGCTAATTTTGTCTCGTAATTGAATCTTTAGGGTGGAAACGCATGCTCCCATTTGTTCCTAAGGAAAGCTTTCTCTCGAATGTTAACATTCTTGGTGGGAGCAGCTGGCTTGAGCCAGGAAAATGAAGTGAGCATTCAAGTTATTTACGGTTGAAATTTACTCTGAACTGGCATTTTTACCACGACTTTGTACTTTTATTTTAAGTACCCCGTCCCTCGCAGATGGGGTTCCTCCCAGGCCAAAGAGTTCAGCGCAGTGCATTGTACATTGGCGGTACTTGTTATAAGTTGCGATCTTCGACCTTTCCGCACGCAGAGCCTTGACAATTATGTTGACATGTTATCACAAATTCCTTACCATGCAAATATTCCTCCACCTGCTGAAGTACAAGCCGTTATCAACGGCAATGTTTCGACAACGTACCTGCGAGAAGTGAGACTCTTCCAGTTCCTTGTTGGGATTTTTCTTGTAACTTTTGAAGCATATTGTTACTTATTTTTAGATTGTTACTGCCTTCAGAGAAGTTTCTGTGCCAATGACAGTTGTTGTGGACATGTTAGAACAGTGCAGTTTTTGTAACCAGACTTTTAGCGATTATCTTTTGCACCAGATTATGGTACTTTATTCTTTTTTAATGATTCATTATGTGTGTTAACCTTGTTTTTCATAATTAAAATGCTTTTTATATTTTCAGCTTCAAGTATCATCAGTTTCGTGCAACGAGTTGAAGCATTTATTTGATCTCTTATTGAAGATTCTGGCAAGTCGTGCTTTCTGTATTTTTTTTACAGATTATTAATACACCATTTTGTTATAAAATTTAATTTTGTTTGCTGTAGATGATCGAGGATCCTTTGCAACTAGAAAGACTTCGTCACGCTATCGATGGTTTTTCTGATGCTAAATCTGACATGCAATTTGATGGAATGCTGGGTAAAAAACTTAGATTTTGTTTTTGTTGTCTGTTATTAAAAGTATAGTTATGTAACTTAAGAAATTCAATTCATTAATTTCAGCTATCATTCGCAACAATCATGCAATTGACAGCCGTCGTTCTTATCAGTGCATCAAATTTTTGGTACACTTAGCTAACAAGTACGTAAGACCATTTTTAAAGAACTTAAAAGTTTCCAACTCTGTTTAAGGAATTTTTAAACTGAAAATACCCATAGCTAATGTATTGTTCTTTTGAAGGATGAATCTTAACACTGCATGTTATTATCTTGATTTCAGGTCGGCTACTGCAAAAGACTTTTTAATGCAAACCCCATCAAAGTGGCAGTGGGCAGTCAATTGGCTGAAAAAGAAAATGACTGAACACAGTTACTGGGGATCGCAGTCGACGACACTTTCCAATGAAGACCCAAATGCTAAAAGTTTCCAAAGGACAGTCAGTGCCCAGGTAGTGATTCATTTAATTTGGAACATATCCCAGTAAAAACGTCTTACAGTAACTGCAGAATTTATTTGTTCAAACTGCAGAAAATTATGGGTTTTCAAATTTTTGTTAGTGGTTAAAACTTCAGTTTTTCTACAGTATTCCATGGACTATATTTAATGGAGTTTTTTGCAGTTTTAATTAAAAATCAGAAAAACTTCAGAAGTTTTGCATTTTGCTATGGAGTTTTTTGTTTTCTGGGATGTAATAATTTAGAAAAAAAGAAACTAGCATATTTTAATCCACTTCGTGACTTTTTGTACATCAGGATACTTTGGCCGAAGCCACGGCGCTGTTGACCGAATTGGATTACCCAGATTTAGAAATGGACACTGACGGTTTTGAAGTAGATGAGCAAGATGAGGAGGAGAGAGAAAAAACCCCGAATCCAATCCAAAGACCACCAACGCCGCAAATGCGATTTTCATAGGCGAGACATTGCGACATAGACAACTAGTTTTGAGAGGTCTTTCAAAAAAAACTATTTTCAGGTATATTTTATCTAATTAATTCTTCATAAATTCTGATTACGTTTTGATACGTCGTATTGCCGAGAAACAGGAGTGTTATCCCATTCACATAAGTGACAACAAATTTATTAGAGTAACAAATGATTCTCTTTTTTACAAACTGTGCACTCGACTGTGCATGCAATACTTGTTATTAATGTTGTTGTTGTTATACATAAATTGATGAAGTCTGCAAGGATTTTATAGAATGAATGAACCTGCATGGTAGTTGCAAATTTATTCAAATTTTAAATATTTTTGAAAATATTTGCTGCTCTATAATGCTTTTTTTTGCCATTTTTATTTGCGCTGTATCTATTTTTTATTTCATACCGTGCCAATAACTGTTTCATCTTAAAGAATGTGGGTTTATAACATACAAATGTGACATGAGCTTTGGGCTAGTCTTAGGTTTTCTTTGGAAGAATATGATCATCCCCTTAGTTTATTCTTCTTTATTTTATTTTAGAAAAAAAATATAACATTTTAGAAAGCAACTATTTGTTCCATACACATTTTTTGGTAAAGGGATCTAACTTTTCCTTCATTATAATAATAACTGATGATTATTCAAATAATTTAAATGCACTCATATTTACAGTTGATAAATATAATCTAACGTAGGGAATTAAAATTCCGGCCTATTTTAAAACAAGCCTGTCAGAGGTTAATGACAGGGTTATTAATTAAAAAATGCTCAATTTTTTTTGAGGGAATGAGAGTGCATGCAAATTTTAATGCTATTAACCATCTTTTCTGTAGCTTCCGTTTCATTTTTTTTTTTAATTTGACTATTCTATGGTGAATTATTTCACCATACCTTATATATTATATTTTTGTTTAGTGCTGTTAAATCTACAAAAGATTATTTTTTTTTTGCACATTTAATATTTTCTTTTGTAAAATAGCTTGACACGCTTTATCCATGTTTTAAAATCGCCACGTATTTCCTTAAAAAAACGTGTTCTGATAAGTATGTGGCAAATTTAAAACATCCACCACCAAACTCCCACCTCCCCCGTAAATATTTCCCATAATGCAATTGCGCTATTCTTTCTGGCTTCACTTCTTTCTTTGCCGCCATGACAGCGTTGTGATTGAAATGTAGGCGGTGTGTTCAAAACTGTTTAATAACATACTCATAAAAACATGCATAAAAAGATATAATTCCAATGTAGTCAAAGTGAATTGTGATATCATTTTTCATCTAATGGATTGCGTCTTGAATCGTGGATGTGTTCAATTTCACAAGGTAGGAATTTCAGAAGTTATCTAAACAGTTAGGCCTTACCGAAGCTGAATGTTTGATGGTGATTTGGTCCTACATTATTTTCATTCGACTGGCTGTGTCCTATGCTAGTAACTAGTACTGATGATTGCTATTTGCTATATAGCTTGCCTTTGCAAATACTTTTTTCCAGAGCTATATCTTTCAATTTCTGAAGTGTGTTTTGAAAAGTGAGTTTTCCAAATGAGGTTGTCCCCTTCACTATTGGGGAGTTTAAGCCTAACTAAACGTTCTGTTCTGCTCATAGGTGCCCTTACAGAAATTTTATGGTAAAAGACTGATCGTAAACTCATGACTTAAACTGGTGACAAACTGATGATTTCGACT
>JAQIXP010000099.1:0-36685 GCA_034700285.1 Proteroiulus fuscus | reverse complement strand
GAAATTTGTGAAAATTTGTCTGGAAAACCTGGAAATGTCATGGAAATTTGTTACTGGATTTGGCCAGACACCCTGCTAATATGAAAAGTAACTTGTACTACATTTTTTAGGTAATTCAATTTATTCTAATTAGTCCTACTTTTTGTTTTAAAAGTAATCAATATTGTATTTTCCATTTTCGAAATATGACTATAGTTTAAAATTTGTTGATGTTTAAATTAAATGTATTCTGACTAGATTTATATAATTTAAAATTTTAGCTAACAAATAAATTAAGTCTTATTGGCACTCTGCTGTTTAAGAGATTTAATATCCATGCAGCTATGGCAATGCCTTTGAACTGGGAGGTAGATGGGATTGCAAAATCCCCCCTCAGAATTTGTACCAGTTACTATTCAATGCTCCACATTAACTTTTGATTTCCCGCTCTCCACACATTGATTCAAACCCAGATTTATTATTATCAGCTCCCAGATGTGGTCCCAAACGATAAATTTTGGACTAAACTTCTATACTCTGAAGTTTTATGTGTAGGTCTATTTCTCTTCTCAGAATGTGTTAATGATTCTTAGATATTTTTTTCCTGTCACCGAGCATCTCATTTCAAAGAGTGATTTCCTTGTAAACATTTTTAATGAGTATCCATGCAACGTCAATCAATTTTATTTACAAAATAAGTTGCTATAGTGAGTCGTATATACACATGCATATTCCCTACGAAAGTTTTCGACATTATCTATTTTAAAATCACCTTGCCTAAGACTTCCTTTTTAAATTCCATTGTGATTGCACATTGTTATCTTTGGAAAAAATCCGTTATGCTAAGCATCTCTATTTGTCAGTCTTTTCTGTATAATCAGTGGAAGCCAAGTTGACTGGGCCTTGGACTACCATTGCAAAAGGTTTATTGATCCTGAACGGTTTCGCTCGTCTTTCAACGTAGATCTGGAAAACTCCTCTCTCCAATGGTATATACCAAATAACATTCATTCAAGCTAGTGTTCTCACATTCTTTTACGCCTTACCGGAGAAAAGAGTTTCTCAACACAAGTGCAAGGAGTTCCTTTAGACGTGAATTGGTCGCACTGCATCACTCTGTTTTAGACACTTGACAAGTTTGTAGTTTTCAAAATGCTCATCTATAGGACATGTGCCAGGATTATTTAGTCCATTTTCAAAGGGTCAATTGTCCATATGACAATCTGGCTTTTTTTGCCTCCTGAAGAATGTAGACAACTCGGGAACCCGATACATGTAGTTAGTAAAACATCATTTAGTGGAATAAGTGATATGAATTTGGATTATTGATTTAATTTGCAAAGGATACTGCCTGTCGTATTTATATTTGAGCGTAATGTGCATCAGGCCACATGCAAAATTTGTGGCTTAAAAGTTTTGGAATTTTTTTTTTTGAAAACTTTATTTTTATGGCTGCTCGATGTCGATTTGGCAACACTGCTCAAGCAATTTACACTCGTGTAATACGTTAGGCTTAATTACACATGTAATAACGTGTTGAAGAATGTGAAATACCTTTAGGTTTTGGATTTGTTTCTTCATGGAATTTTATCTTTCGGTATGATACTGGCCAGTCCTCTTGGAATTACTGTGAACAGTGTGTGGATTTTCCAAGCAATTTTAAGGGAGAATCACTATTATGTCTTAATGAAAAATCTGTTAGCGAGATTATTGGTGTGTTCTTTTTTTAATTAGTAGGCCTATTTGAGATGGTATACCTTATAATTCTGATACTGGAATACATGTGTGCGGAATTTTGTTGGCTCGGAGATTGTGTTCGTTACAAGTTTATCGAGCTAATGTGACGATTTGTAGTTGAAGGCTGGCTGGCCACTGGATTACACTGACCTCTTGGCCCTGGCGAAAGGATGCCTGCTTGCATCTTCTCAAGGCATCTGTGCTTGTTTCCAAAATTGTGCCATTTGTCAGGCAATGATTTACCGGTATATGTATTGTGTTAAACAAAGGAAAGTTTATCAAGGTAAGGCCTTTCATTTTTTAACAAATGAAAACTAATTTTAGTCAAGTCTTCTTACCTCAAGGGAAATTAGACTAAGTTGATGAAGAATTCAAGAAAGCATAAATTGTCTAGCAACAGCACGACAAATTTTAAAATGAAAATTTATTGCAAATGTAATGGGCATATTCATGCCCATAAAAGTCTAAAATTAACTACACAAAGTACAATTAGGATATTATCATGCACAGATAAAAAAGGGCTGTATAATAATATAGTTTTCACTGTCATACAAGCAAAAACAGAGTAATACTATGTATAATTCATATACCTCTAAGCATCCCAGATTGGAATAATGTTAGAATATTGTTTTTTTTAAACCATAGGACATTTTGTTTCCTTTGGTAGAACATTTTAATTTTGTGCAATATACAGGATTGGAAATATGCAATCTTCCTGATTTTTTTTTTTTTAGCATACTTGAGTTGAGGATTATTGAATTAACAAAAAAGTACACCTAAGTAAGAATTTTTAACCAGATAAGGGCATGAGGGAGTGGGCATGGGCTCTGGAAGGGAGCGATTCATCAAGGGAGCAGGGAGGGACAAGAACCCCTCCCTGGAGTAGTCTTACCCCTCCTCCCCCAGTCTAGCCTAGCCCCCACCATGGACTAGCATTTATCTAACTAAGTTTATCCCCCCCAAGACTGCATGCAAGTCAGATGTTATGTAATTCATTGTATATACTTATTTTTTATATTCATGAAAAAAGGGAAATTTTTAATTTAATAAGTTTAATTTTTCACTAATTAAATGTAGATTTACAACTCAGAACTAAATATTGGTGCCAAAATTATTACAAAATTATTGTAATGTTTTTTTCATTACCTAGTGTTGTTGGAAGAGATTTATTTTGTTTAAAAGATTACATTAGCATCTCATAATGATGTGAGGGTAATATTATAATAGAATGTGTTCTAAAATGATAGGACAAATGTTTGTAAGGTTTAAGAAATTATCTGATTACAAACATCAACTATATATACCTTGTATGCTTCAATGTTGAAGAATATGTAGAAGTTATATGTCTTAAGCCTACTTTTTACTGAAAAAAATACTTTCGTTTCTGAGGAAACTAATTAAATTTATATGATGGGTTAAGTCTTCTGTGGTTGACTGCACCATTGTCTTATTTGCTGGATGAATGTCATTTCTGAAATGTGATGCTTTTTTTTTTACAAAGAGGTTCATGATGAAGTGCTTTTTAAAATCCCTGTGTTTATTGAATGTCATAGATACAACTTTTTTAGCTCAGGGAGTACAGTGTGGTCATTGTGGGGTCAAACCAAGCAAAACTATGTAATATGGAAACTATTTTTGTTTGTAAAAATGCACTCTGTTATTTTAACTTTGAAGTTCACATTTCACATTTCCATCAGTTCCTTATTGAAATTTTTCTAGGAAATTTTTTCATTGTTTCTCTATCAAATGGGATCAAATTCCATTTCCATTTCACTAAATCTTTGCCAACGTAAACCAAACTTTATGACTCCTTTTCTTGGATTTTGGTTGAGTATTATATTGCATCCATCAATAGTATATTGCCATTGAAAATATTGTGCATGATCTCTTATTTTCATCGTACTTTCAATAGTCAGCAAAATAATATAATAGTAATATTTCAAAATGTAAGATTATTTAAGGCGCTATAGAACAGTAAACCATGTCTACATTCTGTCTGTGATTTTGACTATTTTTTTTTTTCAAATTGAAAAAAAAAATTCAATAACGAGAATGCTGGAGCACTACAGACTATGCATGATGTGTATATTTTATAAATTTTCAGTGGAAAAATATAGATATTTTAAAAAATGGGACAGTCTTGTAAAGAATAAATCGAGTAGGCATAGACTATATAAGATTGATGAATGCAAGGATTTTCATAATATGCATGCTGAAAAATTGATTTAAAAAAGGAGTTAGTTTCTCCATGGAATTGCACTTCATAATAAACTGAATTCAAAAGTTATACATAAAAAGAGTATGGATATCTACTGTTGAAATATAAATATAAAGCAATATATCTTGTCACTTTGTTGTACGAATAACTCCTTTACAAAAGACAAGGTTTATTTTGTCGATGAAATCTGAATTATGCATGCAGATTGTAGAAAGTATAAGCGATAGGCTACCTTAATTGTTACAGATTTCCTTTGCTGAATTCTGCTGGAATCTCCAAGCCTTGATTACATTGGCAATACGATATGCATTTCTAGGTTTTTTTAATATGTTTCTAGCAATCTATGATAAGATTGCTGTTAACCAATTTTAATGTTAAAGTCCAGTTTCTGGTTTTTGGTTGATCCCTCTTGCCCCAATGCCTCCTTGCTCCTAAGCTCAGAATTCCTTTACCAATGCCCCCTTAACTATATTAAAAAAGTCCATTGCATTGCATTCCTTGCGACTGTGTAATTAGTACCGATCTCCTATAATTGTCGATTATGTTGTCCTAAGAAGCTGTGTGCATTCATCAGAGGTCTGATTTATGTATTGCAGTAGGCCTATATGCGTTGATAATGCCTGCAACATGTGTTGTCGTCTTCATTGATTTGCAATTATGATTTTCAATTGGGATTCAGGGCCTATAGTGCATGCTATGGCAAAGGTTTGCCAGTGCATGCTATTTAATCCTGTGGCTTAAATATATATAGGTCTATATATATTATATATTTTGCATGAACAACAGAATCGGTGTTAGTCTAGCTAACGCGTCTTAATATGCAAAATCGTCTACTTTGCATTGTGCAATGTATACAATTATAAAATGATAGAATAATGTAGTCCATGCATGTTTATTAAGCTATTCAAATTAACTTCTCTTATATAAAAAACTTTGAATATTATATCAGAGATGTGCATAATTTGTTTCGTTTATATTTTGTGAAAAAAAATTTATGGGAATAGAATACATAGAATTGTGGCCCTATATCAGCATGCATATAGCTATTTCTGTAAATAATATTTATTTTCCTAAGTGGAATGTCTTTTTAAAGTTCTGCATGCAGTCTTTGAATTATCTCAGAATTAAGTCTTAAGAAAATTAGTGATCGGGATATATTATCGGTAGGCCTCAGATTACATATATATTGTTCAAGATATATGCAGTAGCATTTAGAATGGGAAAAAACACGAGCCTTTAAAATGAAATACGGTTTATAACAAAATTTATACCAATAAATTATTAATATTTATGCTGACTCAAAAATCTTGTAAACGGCATTCCAATCTTATAAATGTATTAAATTATAAATAGGATCTGATTTAAACCCTCTCAAAAACACGTATGAATTATGAATTTATGACATGGTTTGGAAAATTTAATACAGAAATTTTACTATTTTACATTTCAAATTTGTTAAGAAAGTGAAAAAAATAGCTTCTACGAGACTTAATAATTTTATGAGAGTCAATGTTTGTTATTATAAAAATGTCAGTATGCTTGTGCTTAGGTAATTGAATGAGAGCTTTGTTCTTACATTATGCAATATAGTTTTTTAGATAGTGGGCTGTCAAGCTTGCTTCCGCATTTACTTTTACTCATATATTCAATTTAATTATGCAAAGTATTCATTCGTATAATCATGTTCTCGTGTTTCCTTCTGAAGGAAACTGCCTCAATCATGTGCTGTGTAATCCTATCTAAAAGAAAATTACATTTTATCTAATGTGATAAGCAGTGTTATACTTGCTGCTGCTCTTTTCTTATAATAATATGAGTATATTGTTAGAGTCTGTGGAAATATGTTTGCTTTTGAACATTATAGAACACTAAAGCATATTATAAATCCATTTTGTATTGCCAAAGTAATTTGACCGATTTTTTTCTAATATATTTGGTCTGGTCTGATTTTTTAAGTAAGGGCCATTCAGAAATTATTTGAATAATACTAAATTGATCATCCTTTAAAGTATTTGTCGTGCTTGATTTCTTTCTAATGGTATGGGAAGATACTTTATATAGAAAACTCGATTTGCATTCCAACCAATGTTTCGCTGATGAAGCTCTTTTGAAGATTGTCTAGACTTGAAATTGCCTTTGAAAAAAAAGCTTATTACTTAATGGTCCAGAAATGTGAAAACTTTTATTTCCTTAAAATTTCTTTTCTGCTGTATAAAACAGGACATGTAGGACTGAGTTTGAGCTTTATACATAACTCAAATCTTTGCTTTGTTTTTCAAGCATATGACCTCGCATATCTATCTCATTAATAATATTTATTCTACATTAAATTTTATTAAAATATTAGCCATACTGTTTGTAAAAATAGTTATAAAATACGATCTATCTTTACTTAAATATATTTATTTACTCTTAATAAGCTTATATTTCTATTTATTTTATTTAAGGGTTTTACGATTAAAGGCTAAACTTTGCATTTATATAGAATTGATGAGTATTGATGGCAATTCCATGGTTTAATATTTCTTGTTTTTATGCATTTATGCACTGCTTTCTATAGAGTTGCTTTGATTTAAGTCTAATGTAATATGGAAAATACATCTCTATTGATTTAAACATTAAAAATTATATTTTTCAAATTCAGTCATAATACGCTATAGTATATAAGCTTTTCATAATAAATCCATTAGTGCATTTCACAAATTTCGCATTCGGGTTTTAGAAATCTGGTAATTTGAATAAAAGCAGTTTCTATGAATGTCTATAGCTGGAAGAGATAAAAACAAGTCTTTTTTGTAATGTTCAATGGCACGAATGACTTCCTTGAATACTGGGAATAATGATATACATTTCTTAATTGCATTCCACATAGAAATCCATTTATTTATTGGGGTCTATAGGTCTCGATGCTGGCAATAAAAAAGCTGAAATGTACGAGTCGAAACTCAAAGCATTTATCAATAAAATTTGATTAGGTATACAAGCATTAGTCTAAAAATGCAGCAATATTGCACCGTGCTAAGCATATTTCCATGGATGCATTTGTGCTCTGCCGACTTTAATATTTTTCTGCTATTTTTATTCTAACCATGTTATTTTCCGAGTTTTATGACAATTGATTCTTTAAATCACTTTTCCAATATCCACTCTTTTTCTGGGTTAGACCGCATAAAAATGGCAAACATGATTTATTAACTGAATTGTGTTCAGTTTGGGGGTTAACTCCAGGCTTGCAAATGTAGTCGTTTTGTAATGCTAATAACTTTTTATAAACTGCATTACTTCCTACCCTCGTTCAAAATTAAATTGATCAGGGATTGGCTATTCAACCCATATATATATATTGCTTTCAGTATAAGCAAACATGTATTGAAAGGACGTAATTGCGGATACATGACATGCACTTAGTGAACTGTTACTTTCATTTTGTTTATCATTGGGCTTTTGGGACCAAACGAGTTAGAAAATTAAATGAAAATTATTATTAGCAAAATGAATATTCTGTCATCTCATGGTTTCATTCTCCCTTGCAAACGAGAATTTATTCATTCCTGGAAAATAAATAGGGTCTTTTGAGGAGGAACTGAATGCCCTCAAAATTGATCCTGCCTGCCATTATAATCTTGAGATAGATTTCTGTTGGGAATCATAGAAGGCATTCAATGCAACCACAATACGTCAATAACACTTTAGGTACTGTATAAAACCGTATTTTATGTTTGAATTCGTAATGGCGTTTATCGAACCTGTTACTTTTATTGTAATTGAGTGAACTGCGTGTGGGTTATGCTGATGGGGGCGTCCACGTATTACGTTCGTGGTACAAAAGAGGAATGTATAATGTATATTATATAGTTACCATGTGTTACAAGTGGGAGGGGGTGGAGGTATAGGCCTACATGTGTTACATATTATTTTTAAAGGGAAAATCCCACTTAGAAGAATTGGGTTGTAGGAAAAAGAGCATTCATGGATATTTTAATTTGATTTGAGTCCAACTATCATTAAATAAACTGTCCTGAATACATGGATTTAGATGAAAATGGAAAGCCCAAGTATAGGCGCCATTTTACTGACAGTATGTAGCGCTCTCTACTGGGTAAAAGGCATCTGCTCGCATGAATCATGTAGACGTGCATTTTCTAGGGGGCGCCACCAACTTTCTGTGTCGACTTAAATCTATGGAAAAAAGGGGCGCTAACGTGTATTTGGCAAACGTCGTAATTTATTTAATTTGGAAACTGTTGGAATTATTATTATTGTCACAGCTTTTCACATCTAGTAAGCGCATACGTGAACAACTTAAATATCACTTGTTACGATTAGGGACTTTCCCTTTAATGAGATTAGCGAAGTTGTTATGAAGTGTTACAATGGAGGGGGTGGGGTAAAAGTATGAAATTAAAACTATAAGTATTATTATGTTACATAATACGTGCCTAAGTGACATTTGCCTAAATTCATACAATGTTTATATGCAAAATCACAAACAAATCTGTATCAAATTTGATTTCAGTATTTCGATCTTCTCATACATGACATTTGAAAACAATAACAATTTTTAATTTTACATTGAGATTTTGTATATTTTTAAGGATTCCCCATGCGTTCTCCTTGGCACTACAGTTTTTTCATGACTTCATAGTTTCTACAAGCAATTTAAAGTTCGCGTTTATCTTCTTAAAATTTAATTTAAAATGTTTCTTATCGTTATAATTTCCGTTTCAATCCGTAAACGAAACTCAAGCTATCATCTAATTGTATTGATTGTAAAGAATTATATCCCCTTGATTTTCTATAGTTGTTGAACCCATATGATTGATTTTTATTGGCTTCACTGCACCAGGCATTGAAGTTTTCTTGTACTAAATGTCATTTAGTTTTGGATTTAAGGACTTATGCAGTGAACTATACCTTGAATTCCAGATGAAACTGCATTGAGGATGACCATTGATCCGGGTTATCAGGGATTGGACACTACTAATGATTAATTGAGCAGCTGTGGGCATGCCCTATCCATAAATAAATTTAGCTGTGTTTTTAAAACGTAACGTTAAGGCCTATACGAGATATAACATATTGGCGTACTTTCCATTTGTTATTCATTGAGAATTATGGGATTCCTGAAATTCTTAAGAAAGGCTAATGTTTATTTGTAGGCCTATAGTCGTATAGTAACAGTGATGACAAAGCCAAGAAAAACATGGAAAGAGTTTTTTGTTAGAAGGGGGATAAATTATGGATTTTAGAAGTTGCATGCATGCAGGAGTCGATCACAGATGTCCTTTTCGTCTAAACATTTTTTTAGATTTATTTTAAAGAGAAAGTCTCACTTTGTAACAAGTTGTATTTAAGTTGTATATCACACGTACTAGATATGAATGACTTTGACAATAATAATTGCAACAGTTTCCATTTTGAAGAAGTTACGACGTTTGCCAAATACTCATTAGGCGCATTTTTTCATAGATGTTTAGCAGACATGGACAGTTGGTGGCACCCTCTAGAACATGCTTGTCTTCGTGTTTCATTAAACCTGATGTCTTTTATCCAGTAGAGGGCGCTACATGCCGTCAGTAAAATGTTCCACTGGCGGATTTTCGGGGATGGGGGGCGATCGGGGTGATCGTTCCCTCCCCCCTTAAAAACCATAGACTCGATCAAACTATGGTTATATCTTGCTATGGCTATATCTTAGCAGTAGAAAATGGCAAATTTTCAAAGTAGGAATGCCAACAGTTGAACATGTGTGGCATTAGGTATAAATAAGAAATAAAAATGCTAAACTTTTCTGCCAAAGTAAAAATTAAAAGAAATAATTTTTTTCTTTTCTGCTATATATAGTCTTTCTGGTCGGCTGTTTTTCGGTATTTAAGTTAGCGAAAGGCAATTTTATTTCCCATAACTAAATAAGTAAAACATCATTGCCTGTATACGTGCAGGAAAAGGATTGCTGGCTATAAAATAACATTTTGACCTAGCTTTTGGTGCAGCCGCAACTATAGTCGATATATATTTAGCTCCTTTTTTGCCATGTCGAACTGAAATAAAAAGGAAATAGCTATAGAAAACACCCTATGTGTTCAAATTGCTTTTTCAAATGGCATTTCTGCTTTTTGATTTCCCAAACTAAAGAAAATGCTGTAGCTTGCTCATATATTGCCATTTGAACGAAGACTTGATTAAGCTTAATTTTCTTTCTTATTATTTAAGCCTTTGTACCCACTATCAGTTCAACGAGTTTCAATTGTTGGATGAAACTGCAACCTATTCAAAGGATTCTTGTGCTATAAGGGAATAGATTGACAGCCTTAAAAAATTACTTCAGTCAATGAGTTTTAAGAAGAAAAATGCACAGCTATAGGCCGATTACTTTTTTCAAAACAATTGCTGGAGTAAATATCTTCATTCTGTGGATATATTTTGAGTAAAATTGTAATGATAAATTTTGAACTTAATCACGAAATGCAATTGCCAAATATTTGGGAATTCAAATGGCCAATCTGATAGAAGGGCTGATTTCTGTAACTGTAAGTTATGTTAATATGACTAAATTATAAGCCGAAGTTGGTTAGGCCTACGCCATCTAAGGCAAATAAGTGAATTATTTCGAATCTTTGACTGGAACGCCTCATATAGACTGCCTAATGACATTTATGGTACTAGATTTATGCTGCTGCAAGTTTAGAAAATGGAGTTCGTTGTAGGCATATTGCCAATGTGATAATGCTGTTCCAATTTTAAGTATTTTTGCATTTTTGTGTCTTTAGTAAAAAAAAATAAAAATGCCCTACAAAGTGTTTTGGCTTATGTGCTATTTATTATCAATGAATGCACACATTCGTACACCTGACCTGCATTTGACTATTGTCAGAAAACAAATGTTTTGGCCTATTTTCTTGTAAATGTAAAATAGTTTTATTTAAGTTGGCCATATATATATATATATATATATATATATCAATTCAAATGTGATTGAGGGCTGAATGACGAGGCCATGGTCTAAGTTGACATTGCTATTTTAGTGGAATATGCACCTGTGTGATGGTGGAAAGTATAGCATCAATTTTACACCAGCATAATATATGCTTTGGCTCTATGAAATTAGGTGTATTGGATGTAGACTACATGTAGGATATTAATAATGATTTCAGTTTAAGTTTCTCTTATCCAATATACTCGTATCCAATATTCTCACATTGGATATGAGAATATTCTACTCGTCTGCATATGACTGCCTTTTATATTGCCTTTTATATTGAGCATTTTGGAAAGAAGTTATATTCTCGTATCCAAATGGATAGGCTCTAATTAATAAACTGATAACCAAGTGTCTGGTATCTAATATGCTTGTGTACAATATTATTGTAACAATTATTGTTACAATTATTACAATTATTACAATTATTATTGTACAAATTATTGTATTAATTACAATGTATTGTAATTGTAATGCATATTCCAATATTGAATGCGACAATAATTGATACAAGTTTATGTAACAACCTTTTCAGCATTTTATTCACCCTGTATAAGCCATTTCATTACCAGTTTCATTTGAAAGTGATTTAAACTTGTTTCTTAAATGTTGGATTTGTTTATTTTGGAACTAAACTTAGCTCTAAGTATGAGATTTTTAAAATTGCTCCTCTATATGCCTGAAATATGACTTCTAAAGGCATACTATTACACTATATGAAATGTAAAAATAGTTTTGTTTTGCCAGTTTTTATTTTCGCCTACCATTTCCTCTATAAGCGGATTACTGCCATGCATGTTGAGATATACGACATCGTGAAATGGACATGCGTAAAATTCCATTTCAATATTTTTTGATGGTTTATAAAGCTACCCAAATGTATTCCACCTAAATTTGAATAACAAATCCTCATTGTTTGGTGGCTTTTATATACTCTCTCTCCACTTCTACATCCACTCTCTTCTTAAAGAAGTCCTCCTATCATCTGGTGCAGAAATCTGAGATTCCATTACTCAACACTCAATTATTAATAGGTTCTGTCAGCGATATTTATTGCAATTCAAGATGGTTCTGTTAATGGATAAATCAATTTCATGCAATGACGTATAATTCAGATTTAAACTATAGAACAATTTTATTCAATAACAAGGGCAAACGAAATTGAATTACAAATTGAATGGTTCATCCAATTTCTTGGAATTCTTACTGCAGTCTTTTTATTTGATATAATCTGAAATGTGCTTATAATTTTACGAAACACATTTCTCAGAATTTTGGAGAAAAAAAGCCTTTGAAATCAATGAATAATTCCCAATAGGTAGATATATCAGCTGACATACATTCGTACATATATATGTATATCACCATGGCTAACGTAATAAGGAGGCCACGATCAGGGGTCCCAATCATCACATGTAGATCAGGCAATCAGGCAATGTTATGTCGATCATAACAATAGCGCCCTATACCAGAGACTAATATTTTCTACAGCATTTGTCTATCTCAGGCCTGGTCTATCTGGCAAGTAAAAGTGCAATTTCTTCCAGAACAGTCGTTCTCCCCAGGTGAGATAGGTGTTGGTTTTCATGTAAGATTTCAAGTCAGGATCAGTGATTTCAGGTATTTTCTTCATCACGATGACAATCAAACGTGTGCATTTGTCTTCCAACATTTTCGAATGGGCCATTTTAAACTCAAACTGACACCATTTGCACTGATTGAAGTTTTCTGATAACAAAACGATGGTTCTTCGGCTGTTGTTGATGCCATACAAAATATTTTCGATGACGTGGCCACCGGCTAAAACGTTGCGTTCCTGCAATATTACCTCGTAAGGATTTTCTATTTCCTCCAGTCCTGGCAGAAGATTCTCTGTCAAGAACTGTACATCTTTTCTGTTGTAAGCCACGTAAATGTCAAAGACTTTGTCTTTGTCCATATCCACTTGGCTTTTATGAAATATTCTGATTCCGTATCTGGAATAGAGTAGCACTTGCCCTTCTCGGCGATAAATGAAAACCAAGAAACCTGTCGCAATAAGAAACGAGGATATGCCTAAGACACTGGCCCATATAGGTGCATAATTAGTGAAAATGTTATAACTTATGTCGATGCAGTCTGGAAAATTGTCGGAAACCAGATATTTTGACACGGATCCTGTCGTACAGGTCACAAGTTCTGGATTGATCACATTTGTTGCTAGCATTAACCAGTTTCGGAAATTATCAATTTGCGAACATTCGCAACTCCATGGATTACCTTCCAGGGTTATGGAATTAACCCGAGTCAAATTTTCCATTTCCCAAACGGGATAATTGCTTAAATTATTGTTATCCAAGTGTATCACTTGTAGAGTTTCTAGCTTGGTAAAAGAATCTAAGGTTATAAGCCTGTTACGAGACAAATCCAATTCCTGCAAATGAACCAGACTAGAAAATGCTTTTTTTGGTATTTTGACCAACAAGTTATATCTAAGATTCAACACGTTTAGCATTTCCAAACCATGCTGGAATGCTTTTTCGTGGAAATCCTTCATTAGGTTGTTATTTAAAAACAGTTTTCGAACAGTTTTATATTTGCTGAGCTGAAATTCATTCAAATAATGAATATGGTTATCTTCTAAATGCAAGTACATTGCGTCAACAGCCAGTTGCACATTTGGCACATTTGTGAAATGTTTTCTTGAACAGTCTATGTAGGCAAAGGATTGATTACTGCTGTAGTAGCAATTACACCGTTTGGGGCATTTGGAATTACACGTCATCCCTAGTTTTGTAATTAAATGTATTAGACACTGACATTGGTTTGATTCGCACAGGAAATAGTTCTGATTTTGCATTACATTATTTTTGCTGCCGTTTGGTAGTGTACTGTCACATGTTAAAAACTCTGCATCTTCGATGAATCTGTACATGTTGGAGTTGTGCTTGATCCATTCGTTTTCACAGGAGCAAAGTAAGGGGTTCCCTCTCAAGGATACTTTTGTATGACTTGCCCTAGTAAAACTACCAAGTATTTGATAAACTTCACAGAAAGTTTGAATTTTATTGTTGTGAAGACTGAGCGTTTTCAAGTTAATGGAATTGCCTACGGCAAAGTTTGTAAACGTTTCAATGGAATTGTCATTGAGTCTAATGTCAGTTGCGTATTTTGGAAACAAGTGGTACCCTGCTATCTTTGTCAGATTGTTGAAAGAGAAGTCGATTTCCATAATGTAAGTAATGGGATTTTGCTGTAAGTTATGAAACGTGAAATCTTCCAGTTGGTTGTGGCTCAAGTTCAGCTTGAGAAATACAGGTTCGTGAAGGGTGTACGAAAAATTTCGAATGTTATTATAAGAAGCGGAAATAACTTGGGGTCCAATGGTATCAAACAAATTGTCCAGTGTGGTCAGCTGATTGTAGTCCAAATACACTTCAACCAGAAGCGTGTTGTGGTCAAATGCTCCATCTTCTATGTATCCGATCTGATTATTAGTCAGGTCAAGAATAGTCAGGCTTACGAACGGTGCAAACACACCCTTTTCAATTGTTTCTATCAAATTTGAACTAAGGTAGATCTGCTTTGTGGCCAGGGGAATATATTTTGGCAAATGGGAAATGTCCTTAATTTTATTTGCTTTCAATTCTAAGTATTCTAACTTTGGCATGCAATTTGTGTTCGTGTGTTTTTCAGTGTTGCATGCTTCTGAACTGATTTGAAAATCAATGAGTTCGTTATCAGATAATGTCAAATAGGCCAGATTGGTCAAGCCCTTGAAAACCGTTTCTGTTACTGAAGTTAGATTGTTACCGTGCAATTCCAAAATGATCAACTTTGTCATATGGTCAAAATTTGGCAGTGCGCTCAAGCTGTTTTTGGCCAGTGCAAGTAATCGCAGGTCTGTCAGATTTCCGAAAATGTTTACCGGCATTGATTTTAATTCATTTTTATCCAAGTAAATCCAGTTCAAATTAGTTAAACTCGCAAATGCCCCGAACTCGACATTTTGCAGCTGGTTCTTCGAGAGATATAGACGTCTTAGGTTGACTACTTTATTGAAGTTGGTTCTTTTCAAATATTTAATTTTGTTGTTTCTCAGATCAATCGAGTACATTGATTGTCCAGATGTTGGAACTTCACAACTCTCTCCAAATCCAATATGATCAATTTGAATTATGCAATTCCTGGAGAGGTCAACGTTTTTAAGCCTGTCTATACCACAGAATACATTTTTAGGCAGGTTTTGAATATTGTGTGATATAAGAGATACTTCTTCTAAGGTATCATTAAGTGAATCGAATATGCCTTCTTCAAGCATTAAACTTTGACAGTTTGCATTTTGAGGAGAACATCTAATTACCAGTGTTTTTAATTGCTTGAAATGGAGAAATGTCCTCGTAGATAACCTGTAGCTATTGTAAACTTTCAATGTTGTTATTTCGTAATAATCGGTGGTTAAATCAATCTCGTTGTCACATCTCATTTTCTTTTTGTCACCCAAGTCAGTTTTACATGAAGTGGTTTGTTGGCAGTTCTCAATGGAAAATGCACAGAACATTCCCAGGACCAGTAAATAGTGATGTTTACTTCGAATGCTCATGCTTAAAAAATGGTCTTACTTGAAGTAATCACAAGTATTCAATAATCTTTCTTTTGAAATATTAATGTAGCTTGTATACTCGAATTTCGAGGGGAAAAATTCTCCTTATTCTGAAATTTAAGAAAATATTTAGAATATGTGACTTGGGAAATTGCATTTTTCTATTGGCATGTAATAAATTTTGATAACGAATTTAAGAATGGGATTTAAGATTATATTTTGGATCTAACATTCACTCTCTTAATAATTTTAGATTATTTTAGACATAAATATTAAAATACATTTTTTGAATGCAAATGTAGTGAATATTTAAGTATAATTTTTAAATATAGCTTACCTGCGCATGAATGCTGTACGTTTGCTATATCAGAACTTTAATTTTTGTCACGTTGTTTTTGTTAAATAAAATTTAATGTTCGTAAAGCTGCAAATGCAGCTTTCATTGGCTAACTTATTGACATTTAAACGCAAATGCTTATCAATTAGTTTAATCAAGGAACTGTGTCGATTTTTAGTCATTGCATGGTGGCGAATATTTAATAAAAAGGAACATATTAGAAGATTGTTCAAAAAGTATGTAATTACAGTCTTAGTACTAGATTGTGGACAATAAGCCATTTTATAGGTATACATGGCGAGTTTACAAAAGTGGCAGGACTGATGGCTGTGGGCTTCCTATGATGCATACAGAACTTTAAAGTGATTATGCTCAAATTCATGTGAGTTCATTCCTTTGCCATTTTTGAAGTCAGTTCGAAACCTTTTGAACAGCGCTCAAATGTTCCATGTCATTAGAACTATAACAGTGAACTTTTGTGTGCAAAATCCTATCAGCATGCTTAATTTTCACTAGCACAACAAATATTTTAGTAAGTAATTTTATGAACAAAGCATACAAATTGTGTATTAATATTTTTAAAAGATTTTTTGAATGCTGTACTATTAAAAGGTCGGAAGTCACTTTAATAAATATTTCAAGATAAAGGAAATTTCAACATTAAACAAACATTGACAACCAAACTTTTTGCAATTATTGTCTCTGCTACTATATCAACTATAATCTGTAAAGAATTTTGGATGTCAACTTTTGTTTATTGCTTAAATTTCTAAACAAAGTTTAACAATCAGTCAAATCAGCTAGTCGTTTAAAGGATTTATCAGGTAGAGATGATCGTAATTTTTTCCAGAAATTAGGTTCCCTCCAAATGAGGTAATTGTTTGTCCTTATATATGATTTTATATCTGAATTTATATTTTGTGGTATTTTGTCTAGTACAACGAGAACAACACGATTACACTTATCTTCCAGCATTTTAGCATGGGCCATTTTAAATTCAAAGCAACAAAATTCACTTTGGACGAAGTTTTCCGACAACAAGACCAGGGTCTTTCGACTTTCATCAATAGCCCTGACAATGAGGTCTTTGATGTATCCACCTGCCAAGAAATCCCGCTGGTGCACTAGTGTACTGTAGGGATTTTCGATTTCTTCTAGACCAGGCAGGATGTTTTCTACCAGAAATTCTGCGTCTTTACTCGAGTAAGACACGAAAATGTCATACTTTTTGTTTTCATCCATTTCGCAGTTTTCCTGGGGAAAATATTGAGTGTAAATCAACACTTGCACTTCACGTCGGTACAGAAATATGAGAATACTTCCTGTGGCCAGACATACTGACACTGCCAGAACACTAGCCCAAATGGGTGCATAACTGAAAACAACGCTAATTATATTGTCAGTACATTCTTGGAAGCTGTCAGAAATCAGTTGCTTAGTTTCTGATGCATCTGAGCAAGAAACTCTTTCTGGATTCATCACATTGGTTGCGAGCATCAGCCAATTTCGAAACTCGACCACGTAGTCACATTCGCAACTCCACGGGTTGCCATCCAACGTCACTTCACCCAACTTGGTAAGGTTTTGCAGTTCCCAAACGGTGTAATTACTCAAGTTGTTGTTATCCAACCGTAGCACTTGCAGGTTTCTCTGGTCGAAAGGTACCAGATAACTTATTCGGTTATTTGACAAGTACAATTCACACAAATTAACCAGGTTGGAAAATGCTGTTTCTGGAATGCTTTCCAGCAAATTGTTACCCAAATGCAGGACTTCTATGACTTCAAGACCATCTTTGAATGCATTTTGGTGAAAACTTATCAGGTTGCTGCTATTTAGGTACAGTTTTTTGATGGATTTGTATTCCCTAAAACTGAATTCCTTAAGGTAGCATATTCGATTGGCATCTAAATATATGTATGCTATATCGGCAGAGTGATGCCATGCTTTCGGCACACTTGTCAGACTTCTGTTGGAACAGTCAATGTAAACAAAAGACCCATTGCTGTTGTAATAGCAGCTGCACTTTTCGGGACACTCGCATTTTGGGTTTAAATATTCGCAAGGCTGGCATAAAAAGTTGGCATTAGTCTGGATGTTTCCTACTAGCTTACCAACTGGGTAATAACTTTGACATGTGACTAACTCGATGTCTTCTATGAACATGTACTTTCCCGTGTTCTGTTTCATCCATTCATTTTCACAGGAGCAAATCAAGGGATTTTCCCTCAGCGTTACTGCTATATAGCTTGGTACGGCGTTGTATGTGTTTATTCTGTATGAAACTTTTCGAAAAGTTGTGATATGGTTGTTGTGAAGACCGAGCACTTGAAGTTTAGTCAATGGAGTGATGAAAAGTTGAGTAGTTATGTCGCGTATTGAATTGTTGTTTAGCCAAATGTGGCTCACGTGGGTAGGGAATTGCTGACCAGTGACCGAAGTCAGTTTGTTGAAGGATAGATTAATTTCCATAGTTTCGGAATTCTTCCACTGGTCCTTATTGAGGAAAGTGAAATTTTCAATTTGGTTATGGCTCAGATCCAGCATTTGAATTGTGGGTGGGTGAACTGCGTAAACAAAGTCCGTAATATTGTTATGCGTTGCCGAAATAAACTGGGGCCCCTTTGAATCCAGTAAAGTGTTTAATGTGGTCAGTTGGTTGTAATCAAAAGCCACTGTGGAAAGGCGAGGGTTGTGGTCAAATGCCCCATTTTCAATCCGTTCAATTTGATTGTGCGACAGATTTACTATTCTCAAGTTTACAAATGTTGCAAAAGATTTCTTTTCGACTAGTTTTATGCCGTTTTCACTGAAGTTAATGCTTTCAATGCTTCGTGGAATTTGATTTTGTATTTGAGAAATGTTTGTTATTCCATTTCCTTTTAAGCTCAGGCGTTGTAATGCTTGCAAACATTTGCTATTCTTGGACACGTTTTTCTCTTCGCCAAATGGCCATTCGGCCAAGTGGCATGCAGCGCTAACGAGTTTAAAGTCTGATTCAAAATGTTTGAATTTGTTGGCTGATAAATCTAAGTCAGTTAAACGAGGCAGCTGTGCGAATGTACTTTCTACTATGGTGGTTAACTTATTGTTTCCAAGCTTTAATTTATTTAAATTGAGCTGCCATTGAAAACTCGGTAGAATAGTCAAGCTATTGGAAGATAAATCCAGTTCCAAAAGTGCAGATAGATTCGCTAAGACGTTTTGGGGCAATTCCCGTAAATTATTGTTCTTCAGGTTAAGTATTTGCAAATGTGATAATCCAGCAAATGCGTCCGGCTCTACTTTTTCCAAATTATTATTGGCCAAGTACAAGTCAATTAGGTTGATGAGTTTTGTAAAATCACGGTTATGCAAGTACTTAATCTTGTTGTTTCTAAAATCAGCGGAATACACGTACTGTCCTGAATTTTGCGATTTGCACTTGTCTCCAAAGCCGATAGATTCTATTGTACTTAGGGCGGTATACGTGAGTTTAACTTTGAACAGAATGGGCAATCCACAAAATAAATTATTTGATATTTTTGTAATATTCGTATGAATGATGGATACTTCTTCCAATGTGTTGCCTATTGGTGCCAATATGCCCTCTTCCAATTGTATATGCTGGTACTCTTTAGTAGGGCTTCTTATTGTCAATTTCCGCAATTGTAAGAACGAGTTAAATGTTTTGTTGTACAGTATTAGCTGCTTATTTGACTGGACAGTTAATTTTGCAATCTTATTGTTGGCTGAAATTGTATCAATTGAGTTTCTGCATATCATATGCCTGATGTCTCCAGAATCCATGCGACATGCAGATTTCATCACACTGCTTGCAGCTTGAAATCCATATTTAATAAAAACGCCCAATAGAATATAATGACTTAACAGTGTTGTAAGCATTGCACGACTATTGAAGACTTGTATTTCAGCTCATGTAACATTGAAAAACCTGAAAATTTTATAAACAAATGCTGAAATGTTTTAATCCAGCAGGCCCCAGTTATTTTATAGCATGCATAAATATTTTGCATTTATTATGACATAACACCATGGTGTTAGCAATGGTTGCCATCCAATGGATTATCTTGTCAACTCTTTTATTCACTATAAAAAGTAATGAACTGTTGGCCACAAAATCAAAAATAGGATTGCTTGCTTTATTTCAATTTTATTTAGGCTTTTTCTAATAGTGGTACCTGTACTCCAAAGTGAGCTGAGTTTCTTATGAAATTTTAGTTAAAATAATTTAATTTGGTGGTATTAAAACTGGTATGCAGGCTTGCATTGTTTCAATTTAAACTTGTTCCTAATATCCTACATGGAGATCAAAGTTATGAACCAAAAATATAAAAATATATTACCTGTTCAAGTATCCTGCAGTGCTGTACTGCCAGGTAAGGGAAATTCCTTGTTTAGCTGGCATTCATATAATATGCAGTTTACTTTAAATTTCAGATATTAAATGATAATTGATAGCAGTTTACAGTGTATTATATCGTTAATTTTGATCTTTTCATGGCTTCCTGTGACATTTGGCAAAATTATCAATGTTTTTGTTTAATTTTTTTAATATTCACCACACTGCGTAATATTTTACAGTTATGAACATTTTATATATATTGAAAAAAATGTGGTTTTTTTTTTAAATTTTAATATTTGCAATAAAATATAGGTCAATAACGTAAATTTTTGTAACCAAAGCCAAAGCTGATTCACTATTGCGAAGTCTTGATTAACTTTTCAGTTATTATTGTAAGTAATATTTAGCAACACTGCATGAGAACTTGCATATTTGATAGAAAATAAATACTAACAGAAATTATATTATAGAATGTAAAATGAAAACAAAATTATGTACAATTTTGCGATTCAATATAACTGGATTTTATTCATTTGATATATCATGCATGAGGTAGGTAAAGAATTTTTGAACAGTAAATATTTTTAAACTATATTACATGCACATTGTATCTGGATTGTGATTAGCTCTTATCAATCACTGCTTACGTGGTTGTTGCGGTAGAAGCGGTTGATGCTGTAGAAGCGGTTGATGCCGTGGTAGTTGCAGCTGTGGAAGTGGAGGTAGTTGTAGCAGCGCCACCACCTAGGGAAATTGTCGAAATAATTTAGTCATCGTGCTTTTAACACACTAAAAAATGCAAAAATAGATTAGACTGCGACCTGAATAATTACTATCATATCAATATTTAAATATTATCATTAATGCATATAGACCACTGTTGTTGGATTGTCTTAAGAAACAGTGGTTACTAAATAACGAAAATCGTATTCAACATTCTGAAAATTGGTGATTATACCTAATTTGAAGATTATTGAAAATTCAATGTTCCCGTTTGATAAGTCCAAAACAACATAGCATTAAAAGTTAAATGAAACTATTTAATTACTAGTTATATGAAAATATAATTTTAAATCAATAATTCAATATCCTTTAGCAGTGAGGATGGTTAATAGTCATAAAGTTAAGCACACATTCTTATTTTGCAGAATTTAGTTTAACTTAAAATGCAACAGGAGTGGGCATGTAACAAGTGTGACAAGTGTGACCAAAGTCAGTAGCGTAGCTAGGGTGGGAGCGAATGCTCCCCTTTTCCCAATTTTTTTAGAAGTGGCGCCTATGCCAAAGTTAGATACAGGGGGGCGCCTTTTTGTGCCTTATTGCATGCTCGCTCCCCCTAACTATAAAAGCTGGCTACGCCACTGCCAAAGTGTGACATGGGGGGGGGGGAGTATGAAACTAGATATTTAAAGAAAACGTATCTTATGGACAACCCCTTACAATAAAATTTAGAATAATCCAGTACAAAATTTTCAGTATGAATGCTGATGTGAGTGACAATTAAATTGAACCATTAACTTACTGCAACATGTTCCAAGTTGGCAACAATATGCATCACGGACTTTGTTAGTTTGACATGATGTGCATCGGGATCCACCCAACATCCATAAAGTCCTGTCCTCATTGATTGTTGCAGATTCAACAACCAAAGCAACAGCCAACAAAGCAATGCATGCGATAACAATACCCTTCATGATATACAGACTAAGAGATTAATTCTGCAAATAATTAATGATTACGGTTTCAGTTAAAACAAGTTACTTTTCAGTTTGGTGCATAAACCATTTGAAACTTTCTTGCTGAATTTATTCTACTCTTAACATGTACTTTTAAACTAGATTTTCAAGTTATCAAAATATTCAATCGGAAATATTTGGTCACTTACCACTGCTAGAGGTAGTTAAGAGGAGTTTGATGATTTGGTGAAGATGCTGAAAGTCAGAGGACCTTTTATACCAAATTTCACAATTTTTTTCTGGAAAATGGGTATCCATCATTTTCTGTTCATATTATTAGTTAACAAAAACTATTGACAGGTGCTGCAATAACAATTTTTTTTATTGTGAATAAAGTGCCTCCTGTAAATAAAAAAAAAATGCTGATTTGGAATATGTAATATTTGTTAGAAAAATATACCTTGGCCTATCTACTTTTGATTATGTAGTTAGTTTTTCATGTAAAATTGTATGTATACAAGACCTGACACATAGGTACCATAAAGCATTGATATGATATGATGTATTCCAACCTGCTCTTCCACCCATTGACAGATTCCGTTGTTCTACTAATACATAAACCTACATGAATATCGGGTACATATTTAGTTGAACTATAGGATTTGATATATGGTTTCTATTTAATTCAACTCAGCATAAGAATTGGGAAAGATCCCATAATTAATTGGCCTGAATATTGTCACATTACTGTAATTATGGGAAAATAATATAGGATTAAAATTATCTAATTTTTTTTATTGTTGTCGAGTGCATCAACAGTATGCCTATATAGTTATAAATTTCAAGATGTGCATATTTTTTTTGTGAAAGTGGAAATAAATCTTGCTTAACATGAAGTGGAAATACTGCAAAATTACAAATTTGCCCAATACAGTTGCAGTATAAGGTTAAATTTTAAATTATTTAATTAGTATGTGTTAATGGAACAAAAGGAATGGTGGGCCAATTTAATATTTGCTCGCTTTTCATTTTAATTTATTAGGAATATTCCGCATGAATTCCATAATAATAAATATAAAATATTCTATAGACCTGAATGTATTTTTTTTGGCACAAATAGCATTTGCAACGTGTTTTTTTTCCTGTCACCTATTTGTATACTTATAAACTATATTTGTGGGTCTGCTGACAATGATGACATTTGCTGCTACAGCAATTTGCCATTGATAGTTAGTTTTTTTTACAAATTATAAATGATGGATGCATACCTTGCAGAAAAAATGGGTAAACTATAATTTATAAAAGGGAGCAAAAAGTGTGGAAATATTTTGATTCATCCACATTTAACACATTCACTCTTGCTGTGGTAAGTTTAGTAAATTCTACGTTGGTAATATTGAACTATTATTGCAATTAGAAAAAAAAAATTACATGAATTGATTGCGTGTGTTGAATCATAGGCACAACAACTTGTACACATGATCCTAAGAATTAAATAAGCTGAAATTATTAGATCACGTTAGATCATAGAATATATGTTTAAGAATTTCTCGAAAGATTGTTATTGCAAAATAAGGCATGTAAACACTATAGATTTGAATAGTCTTTGATGAGTTTCATTTTGCATAAGCTTTTTAGGATCAAAGTAAGTTTCAAGTGATGTACTTATGAAATTTTATTCTTTATACAATATGTAGGCCTAATTAATTTTATATTTCTACTTCATAGGCTTTATAAATAGTAAAAGGATTTCAAAGATTTTAATTGGTCAAACATAAAGACTTATTGAAGCTTACATTATAGCATGCAATTAACTTTTTTTATTATTGATTTTGCTAATATTTATAATCGTTTTACAAAACTGCTTAAGTGAATTATAGGGATGGTGATTGGCATAACATGTTGATTTAAGATATGAAATTATTATCACTTCATCAAATTTCATAATTTATTGTTAAGCTTGATGTGAAATTGATCACTATAATTAACTAATTAAATAATAAATAAATTACATTGATAATATTAAGGAATCGGTAATTCTGTTGGGATATTTATATAAATTTATTTTATAATATCCCGGTTTATTCTTTTCTCAAGATGAATTCTATTTTAAATTAATGCTGATGAATTGGGATTATTTATTTATTTATTTTAGTATGACCTGGGTTAGGTTTGCAGGTTATCTTTTTGTAATATCATCAAAAGTCTGGCCCGGCATGATCTAGAAATTGGCAAGTTTAGCTTAGTTGGAATAATGAGGACTTGCATGGAGTTCCATCTCAAGAAAAAAATGTATTAGCTCGAATTCAATGATACGTATACACAAATTATATGTGTAAAACCATTGACACGCGTTTAGGTTTCTATATTGTTGAAAATATACACGTTAGAATTTCAGATGAACAGGTTAAAGGTTTGCAATGCTTGGATAAGATTTTATTCCATAAAAATATGGCTTTAGATTATACACATACAGTACTCATGAGTTTAAAAATGTGCAGTTAAAATTTTAGCTTCTTATTATTTAAGCTTATGTAGGTCCTGATGTTGTCGTAGGAGTTGTCGTAGGAGTTGTAGCTGTGGTCGTAGGAGTTGTCGTGGTGGCGGCAGTAGTAGTAGTAGTAGTAGTAGTGGCAGCACCACCAGCTATATTTGAGATTAAAAAACCAAATAATTGATGTAACTGCTATAGAATTATTTATCTAATTAGCTATCCTGCCTATCCAAAACCGGAATTGATATTGCTATTCTAATAATATATGAAGTGTTGTCATGGGCGGTCGGTGCAAATTTTAATTTAGGGGGCTGCTAATGAAATTTTTATGAAATATTACTTACAAATTGAACTTATTTAATATATCAATTGGAGGTGCTTATATATAGCCCCCCCAAGTCCATAGTACCGACCGCCCATGAGTGTTGTCATTTTTGGTTAAAAAGAAATTCCCAGAAACTATATGTTACACCATATATTTTCAAACACTATTGAAGTTTTTAATTGAGAAAATTGCAAAAACAATTTTTCGTTTAAATTGATGAATTAATGGATAATTATATAATCCCCTCGCACCCCTTCCCAATAACTGAAATCCTGTCTATATGCCTGGCCACCGCTGAACAGTTTAACAGGTTAAATATGCAATATATGCACAAGCACTTACTGCAACAGCTCCCAAACTGACAACAATATGGATCACGCGTTCTTGCTGTTTGACAAGTGCTACATCGATTTACTGAACTGGCAATTAACCCAAAAGTTCTCTCTTCGCCAATGGCTGCAGATTGAACAGCCAAGGCAAGAGTTAAGAATGCAGCTAAAATAAGGAGTCCCTTCATTGATGCCATAGTGTTTCTTTATAGGGCTAAATTATGTAAACAAAAATTATAACGTTATTATCTTATCTGTGGAAAATTGCATTATTGCGAATAGATTTTCCATAATATCCACATTGCAATGGGGTTGTCATGACATTAAGGGCCGTGCATTTAAGAATGTCAACATCGAAGTTTCAGGGGGTCGAGCTATATATATACTTCTAAAAATGACTGTAAATTTGTATGGTGGGGGAGAGGGAGAAATTGACGTCCAAGACAAAATGGTAAATGTATCATAATATGATTGCTTGGGAGATTAACCATATCTATAGCTAATCGCATGAAATGTATCTGTTGACTAATGCTACAGCAATTATGAGTAGTGATTTAATTTTAGGGCCAGTTTCTCCAACAAGAGTTCAACATTAATTAACGTTAATCTAAGATTTTCTTTATACATTCCTGAATTTTCATTGGCCCAAATCGGTCACATGTTCGTGATAATCCAGGATTAAGACTTAAATGTTGTTGGAGAAACTAGCCCTTACTGATTTAAGAAAATATTAATAATAAATAATAATAAATTTTTAATAATGACAATAATTATAATTTTTAATAAAAAAAATATTAATACTGGTAAAAATTTAATGGAAGACGGGGGAACTTAGACTTGTGTATGCTGATTTAATGGAAAGTGGGAGACTTAAAGTTAAAAGGTATTGTATTGGTATGGTATGTGTTCACAAGGACATAGTATACACTATACACAAAGTACTGCCCCCAACCCCCAGGCCGGTAGATCCTAACCTAGACTTAACTTTTGGACTTTCACTCTTTTAGAATTTCACCCTCATTGCATGAGCACATACCGTTGTAATATGGGCTTAAAATTATGAATATTGATTTAGGTATATATATAGTAACCATCATAATATTATCCAATACTGATTATGCTTTAGTGTGCTTTTCTCAAGTACGAGCGTGTTAAATAGCCTTCATTTAAATTTATTTTGTTCTATTTTAAAGTTTTTTGCCATCTATGAGCATTGATTTTTCCTAGAATTTTTTAAAATAATTATCTTACCTTTGAGAAGTTTACCTTGCTGTAGGTGTAAATACTAAGAGAATTAATGTAGTGCATGGATGTTATTGCTTGTATTTATACTCCTAGTTCTCAAGCAATATTTAATATTCATCATTTTATTAAAATTGCAAATTTTGCATCATTTACATATACTATAGCCTACTTTGCAAATTGATTTACATATTATTGAAATTGACATTTGACATGTTGAAAATCTACATTCAGTAGAGTGAGTCAGGAGAGCTGAATTGCACTTTCAGGAGTTCATCAATTTATTTTCAAACATTTATCATCATATAGATGTGTATGGCTAAAGAATTATTTTGACTAACTTTCAAGTGCATTTTGTGGAATTATGTATACGAGGTAAATTTTCACAAAGCAACACATGTTGAAATAACACTACATGTACTCAACGCAATTTTTGAAAAGACCTCCAACAATGCTGTTTTATGACGTCATTTTGATATTTGTTCAAACGGGAATACCAAGCAGTTTCACTGTAGAAATGAACGAAGCATTTTAATATAACATTTTGCAAACTAAACTCCCTTAAAATCCTGGGTATTTTTATTATGCTGGGCGATGATATGGTTTGAAAGTATAAGGTTAATATCTGAGTATACATTATTATTTTATTTTTATTTGTCAAAGACTCAAGCAGATGGCTGCCATGGAGCTTAATTATAGGTTTGTATTTACTTAATATATATAATAGAAAAGTCTATATGTGTACCATAGATGCTTCCGATTGGCATCATGGGGGACTGTGTTTTATTTTCAAAAACAATCAAATAATTTGCAAGATGTTTTCTGGTTTATTTTCTTCACTTAATTGCCACCCACATGATTGATTAACCATTTAATCTTTACTAATTTGATTTCTTCCAACGCTCCATCCAATCTAATAAGAATTCTTTCCAGCTCATTACCCAAGAGAGCACAATCAATCAGTGGCACTTGTTTTTCTTTTCTTCAAAAACAAGAAAAATAAGTATATACCCTAAGAACTAAATGCTTGCCATATAAAATTTGTAATCTGCTAGTTAAAATCACATAATTATAATAATAGGCTAATAATAATTATACATATACTATATTCGTCTGTCTGTTTGCAATTTGTCATCAAGACATGGAGAAAATGCTTGCATGCGACTCTTGCATATCGAAGGTGTTATAGACAGATTTCTTTTTTCTATTCTTGTTGATGTTATTCTGTTGTTTTCAATTCCATTTATGTATTTTCGTTTTCCAAGAATTCTTTATATCAAAACTTTTCAAGTTAACTTTGACCTGCCTGCCTGTATAGACAAAAACTATACATTTGAGTATTACTTTTCGAGTTTTCTCTATAATGTGTGGATTTCCAATGCATCTGCGTCATTCTTGTCAGAACATTTTTGCTTTTACATAAAATGCACCCAATTGCAATTTTCTGCTACAATTCGATTATATTGCTTTTTTCATATGTGCACTGGGATAAGTAATGGTGGTTGTCAAAGAGGATTTCGTATTTCAGTTTCTGAACTGCACGTTATATACTTTGTTTTCCTTGAAGCATTCAAAAGATCTCCATATACACTAAATATTTCCCAAACTTAACATTTTTATATTAAACATTTTTCTCTTCCATTAGTTATTATTTTTATGCAGTTTTGGTAGTGCTGTCCTTATATAGGATTTAATCAAGGAAGTAATTTGGACTAATAAAGCGATTTTGTAGACTCAAATTACCACTTATTTGAAAAGTTATGACGTTTAATAAAACTGGAAAGAACATTTTCCATGAAATTCTAGAAACTAATGGGAAGATAATAGGAAAGTGTGTGTATACTTTGATACTGATGCTGTTCATTTGATATCATGCATGCAGCACCATCTATTGCATTGAAATTTAACGTTTGTTCTTTGGCGCCAAAATTAAATTGGCCTATAGTTTGCTCCATTTTCATTCAGTTTAAGTATAAACTGTAAGACCTGATATCTTCTGTTTAAATAAGCGCGGATAAATTTGAAAATTATATTATTAGAAATAATACTAAGATATCCAAATAGGTGATTTTTTTTCATCTTTTCTAGAAAGGTGAAAATGTAAAAACAAAATTGTGTTTAAGGGCAAGCTATTGTTTTTGCACAATGGGATAAATTGGGATTGCTATGTAATTGCATGTAGATTGGCTGCGCATTATCGTAATTGTCTTATCAAGAAAGCGTTGAATTAGTAAAGCGCCACCTTTAATTAATACATTTGTTTGATAAGAGTAGTAGGTGCACGCAATTGTTATTGTTAATGGGCCAATGCAGACAATAGTCATCAATGCAGTTAATTCTTGATTAATTTTAAAAGCTTTTAATGTATTCAAAGAAAGATAAAATACTTGGAACTTAATTATTATTATTATAGGTATGCCAAATTTTAACTTGATAAACTATTATAATGTTATTTTAACAAGATATTATATTGGATTAAGTATTTAATATAGGGTTACTGTAATATCGTGTAAATAAACCAAAACTTTTTTGATTCAGCCATCTGTCTCCTCTTAAAAATAGATAAGAATTTTCATTTCAATATTGGTTTCTGTAATAAATGTCTATAAATTCCAAAAGAAATTTTTATCAGAAAAGCTTGCAAATTACAAGATTCTAAAATTGCTTACACTTTATGTATTAATAAGATGAAGGCGTAGTGGCCAATTTCACCCTCAGTGATATTCTACAAGGTACAAACAAATCTTGATCTGCATGAACTTTTTGGTAATTACTAAAAATTCATAACAATAGCCCTAATTTAAGTTGGTGGTAATATTTCGTTTATTTCAAAACAATTTTAAAATGTGTGTCAACTCTCCCTCATATTTAATCACTGCATTCTGGATGCAGTGGATGCCCATCTTCAAACAAGCAATAGTAATAATGCTTGTTAAGGAGGGGGGGCCAAGAGAAAGGCGACGATAGCCTGATCCCTCCAATTTCTTTGTGGTAGGAAAGTTCATACCTCTATTGAAATGCCCTCTCTGACTCATTATCCTTCTGTGTCCTAATTTCCCCATCCCTCCTAACTAAATAATGCAGAGCTTATTTACCCTTGTGCACGATGAATGCACGGCCAAGGGAAACCACAGCTCGAAAGATAGGGGATGACGTTACTGAAGGAAAAACACAAAACATTATTTTCTAACTTATTATTTATTCTGTCAAGAATTATTTTCGCAGCACCCTGTATCGTGCATCATGGGTTTATGACACCACTCACTAGATGACACTCCAAGTCTATCGAATGAATATATTTTTATCGATTAGGCAGTCTTGGGTATTTACGGTTAGTTTATTATCACTTTGCATTGCCTGGTTGGAGCTCCGCGCATGCGCGGTGGATCTTTTTCGCAGAAAAAATAAAGCAAGCTGGCGGCGGCGTCCTGTTTAACAATGCATCGTGAAGGTAAGAAAATGAGCGCATTCTTGTAATAAGTATCCGATGGATTTTGTGCACATGTTAATACGAAGAAAGCAATTGTGAGTTCATTTATTCGCTGTTGGATATTTCATTGACGTGTTTATTTTGAAGAAGAGCCGAATCGGCATCCGACGGTATGTGTTTTTCGGCTGCCTATTCAGCCTTTTGCACTATCTTATGCTTTCCCCTCATGCTTTTGACGTTGGAAAAGCAGAGCTTTTGCAGACAGGCATTCTTGTTTTGCGCAGCGTTTTTGACCCGAAATTATACTCGAAATACCTCAAGTTTGCATTTATCTACCTGTGGCTGAACATTTCGGCTCTGATTTTTGCAAGTCCCGTTAATTTATTCAGCTGTGAAGATTAATTACCGATTGTGGTAATGGAAAATCTGCCATGCATGCATGAGTTAATGGCCATTGATTTTTTGCCACATTCTAAATGTTTAAAAATTGGGCCTAAAATTGATCAGATTAAATGTTTGTTGCATTTCAATAATTCCAAAAAAATATTCAAAGGATTTTAAAAATCTAAATTTCATTTATACATTCTTGTAAATGAATTGGTGTGCGCCACAGGACCATGCAAGAATTGGTCAATTTGCTACATACATGACTGTAGTTCATAGGCTACACGGCCAATGTGCTTGTTTAACCTTGTATGTTGCTTTTTGGCTCATTTTTATTAATTACTGTAATTTATGAATCTTGATAGAATTTTAGTATTTGCACTATTGACCTTTGATTCTGACATTATCAATCTCCAAAAACCAAGTTAGGTGATAAATACTAAGTATTCCCACCCTCCAACATTCACATTCCTTGTAGGGCATAGAGCAATGGTTAAATTGGCAGTCTAGTAGCCTGTAATATAACATTAATTGAAGATCATTTGCATATTTTGTGGGCATTCCTCTATGGGAAAATGCAGAAGCTGTTTTCCAAGAATTTTTTATCAAATTTTTGGCATAGTGAACTGTTTGAAGGAATACTGCATTGACCCCAATTTTGATTGTTGTTGTTAAATCCAAATATCTTTGACCCTGAACATAGATTATATTTTTATCACAAATGATAGCCAGATACATGCTATGCATCCATAGCAACAATAAGCTTGATAAAATATTGATTCTTATTTACCGTCTGAAATGTAGCAATTGCTACAGATTTTTTTTTTAATTGATACAGATCATATATCTTAATGTTCACTGATAACAATTATTTCCAAATAGTGTCTATAATTTACTATAGAAATCGTTCGTCTAAATAGAACACGAGGAATGTACCGACTTTCTGTAGTTAGCAGGCTTATTTCTTGTTAAGTATAGTAGGCCTACACAGCAACCCGTGTGAAAAATAAATAATCATTTATATTTTTGCAGTAAATACATTGCAAAATTGAGGGGACAAATTTATACAGAAAAATTTTACATTTTTGTTTGGAAAAAAGTTTGTGAAGAAACTTGATCTTCAAAATTCGTGATGAAGCCAATGTGTTTTCTGATGTAAATTTTTTACAGAAATTTCCTACCATAATTCCAGAAAAAAATTCAGCAGAAATATTTTACAGTGGGAACATAATCTAAGAAAGTTCTAGTAACTAGACTCTAAAGTCACTTCTTAGGTTGCACTGCTATTGCAGGTCCAAGTGCACTTCCTGTTTAAGAAATCCTGTGCATTCCTTGTTTCATCAGTTATACGAGACATACATTAGACTAAATTACAGACTTGCAAAATATTTTATGCATGCATTGTTAAGACGTGCATAAAATATTTGACAATACAGTAAATTGATGAATAAAGGAATGTGCTCACAGATGCGATTTAGTGTACGTACCAGAATATTTACACCTTGCCTCAATTTGGATACGTTTGTAAGTTAAAATAATTCGTGATAGCAGTATACAGGGTGCGTCAGAATGCTATCATCAAATTGGAATGCTGAGCAAGTGCTAATGGGTGATTCCTTCGCTAGAATTGGGATATTTGGAATACTTTTTTTAAAAAAGATCATTTCCTTCCTGAATCGCCTATAATCGCCATACGAAACTACATGTATTTTGAAAAACAGACTTAATAGTAACATAATACTAACGAACATAAGAAGCAAAATTTGGTACAGATGTTGGCAAAGATTTGCACAGAAAACGCAACTTTAGGTGCTTTTTAAACTTTGAGAACTATGAGGGAATTTGGTTCACTCAACCAATCCAGGTAGCCTTGTGGGCCAGCCTACCCCAGGTAATCACTAATCACATGACACTCTTAAGGCCTCCTTCCCACAATCCCAGATGGCAGTGTTGTGTCCTTTCTGCCGGTACCTGTGTTTGCATCATTTTCTAGTCACAATCCTACATAGGCCTATTGATACAATTCTATGAAATGGTTAGAATTGTGACCCATCTTTGACTGATATTTTTTGAATTTATTATGAAATTAGAAAGAAATGTGTATAGAGGGAAATTACCTTATGTGCATTTTATATATACTTATAATCTGAAATAATTTTTTTTTTTGGATTTTTTAAAATAAACTGCATGAGCTTTAGCAAAAAGACTGAATTTTGTTTAGGATAGTTTGTATATAATTGAAAATTTCCAGTATTTTTTACTCTTGCATTGCATGCTGTTGAACACATTATTCATTATTATTATTTATAATTACATGTATTATTATTTATTAATATTAATTCATATTATTAGAGCTCAATGTAATCTAGCATTGCATACCATTAGAGTTGATAGATCTTTAACTGAGTTTGGGCAATTTTAGAAGCAAAATCTCACATACATACTTGTTTATTTTGGACTAAAATACATTAACAATTTGAAATCCTCATGCAACTACTAGAACACATTTTTCTTTTGCACAAATGTATTTTTTTTCCCATTTTGGCTTACTGTCATTAATGGATGACCCCTAAATAGGATAATTACGTCAATGTAACATTCAAATTCAATTAATATCTGAATGTCACATCAAATTGGTGATGTCGTATAATATAATATCTAACAACACCAATACTGCACAAATTAATATGGGATTAACTTGTTATTAAATTGTTGAAATGCACTAATGATGATTAATCATGGGTCTTCTAAGGTGGAATGAAATAATGTTCAAATAATCCATTATTATTGCTTACCCCAGATGTTAAATAGCTATCAGCAAAGCTTTTTATATGCAATTTTTTTTGTATAATTCGATTTTTTTTCTGCAGCTATTGTACCCATAAAAATACCATTATGAAATGGCATCAGTATCAGCTGAATAAATGAAGCAAATAATCCAAATAAGAGCCATGTCGAAGATGTTTCCCTCTGCAAGAATTTCAGGCGCCCAATTTAGTTTTACGATGCATAATAAACTTGGAAGTAAATCTTTATTTTTTGAAAAAGCAGCATCTATACAAATCTTTTTAAAGAAAAGCCTTAGCATAATGGAAATGATGCTTCCAGCGACTTTGGGTATGTGCTTACGTCAGGGCCATCAAGCATGTAGACGAGCTATAGGGCCTATATAGGAACAATGCACTCCATCAACGCTTTTATAATATCTGACTATATTTTTGCATCATATATCCATTAATTCTGCAAAGCTATAAAATCTTGTACGATTTGCAACATCCTATAATATAACCTAATTGCAATTGAGGGCTTCTCAATATATATTCAGGGGAGAGCCCAACATTTTCTGTTATTGACTCACTTGCAACATTGTTTTTACATCTTGGAAGCTGTGTGACATGACCCATGCTGCATGCATGCATGCAGTAAAATATTCAGCTTGCTGTTTGTCTGCTCAGTCTTTAAGGAAAACGTATTTTTAAGAATGTGATGCATATTCACCCCAGTATATATATCATGATAATATACAGGGTTTGCAATAACAGCTGCATTTATTGATAAAATATTTCCTTTTTCAAAGGAGGCAATAAGTGCAAAATGATATTGCAAGCACGGGAATGCAATTTTATATATAGGCCTACAGTATAAATAAAATAAAGTGGTGTTATTGAATTTATGTTATGCGTTTCACCAAAAGAATGCACTGGTAGAGAACCAATCAGCTGCAGGGCATGGATAGGGTTAAGATAAAGTTTACAAATGTAATTGTCCGAGGTCACTTTGAATTGCATTAATTTGTTTGATCTTACCAGGTTTCTGTCCAAGTTACATTGCATATTTAGGCCTATAGTGTTTTATAATTTGTTCCATTCATTTGAATTGTCCCACCATGTAAGCTAATATTTTCTTCAGGAGCGATTTCAGAAGTTAAGAATCTTGGTGAGATGCTGAAGCGCCATCTGTTTTCCTTATTTTAATGCTCAACTTAGGGATTTGTTTAGGTCATGGTAAAAGCTTACGGGTATGTGCATTATATAGTTAAAAGATCATGAAAGCAAACTTTTAGTTTTTTTCAAATAAAAAATTCATGTTAGCCTATAAGCATAGAATGCCCACTTACGTTTGTCCCTGACTTGGTCGCCATTTCAACAGCACACTAGCGCCACCTCTAGGAGCTCGTTATAGCTGATAAGGCTGCACGTTCCCTTTAAATTCCGTATATTTGGACGTAATCGCTTAAAGTTAATATTGCAGAGTGAACATCTCATTTGAGAATATACCTTTGTGATGCCTTTGCAATGCAAATGTAATGCCTAAATTAAATGATCGAAAACAGGGGGCATAATTTCAGTATTCCTCATGGGAGTTGTATATTCCTGCATGGTTAGGCATACTTGCAATAGGTTCTTGCATGGGTTTAAATTGTTGCAAATTGAAACTCGTTTCGCCATTTAACGAGATCCATTTCTATAACGACTTGCATAATTTTTCCCCATCATTTTAGCTCTCACATAGCTATGAAATTAAATTATGACCGATTGTCGTGTTTGGCATATGGATATTGCTTGTTTTGTTGATCGATCGTTGGGACCATATTTTGATGAAATTATTCTCATCGTATATAAGAATTACCTTTATATGCATGCATTTTCACCCCAGTTTTTAATGGAAAGCAAATTAATGCACGCATCGTTAATTGGAATTTAACAACATTTATTTCCATCAAAATTTCATGCAATTTGCTCACCTTTTAGGCCTACAGGCAATTAACCACGGCAACGCGGTTCTATAGTTACCATGCCTGGACCCTGCATGTGTGCAAAGCCTATACTGACCCAGTTGATGGTCCGAAGAGGATTGTAATAAGCAACATTTATCATATAACTAAAGGAGGATATCCACTGCTGTTTATGCCGATGCATGGGTCGTGTAATTCAATTGTAATAGAATGAATTATTATTATAGGCCTACACTATATATATATATATACAATGTACTGTATATATATATAGCCTATATATAGCTGTGATTACCGTTAATTCATCATAAGTAACGAAATATAGAACCCCTGAAACATAGCTTTCCCCATGGTTGGTGTGTTGCGGGGAAAGCTATGGTTAAGGAGACTGTTTTACAAATTGTTTCTAAAATGAATAAGAATAAAACTAAATCTTAGATTAAGATGTTTTCCATGACACAGATACCATTTTTAACTGATACCATATTCTGGGAAACTTCTTGAAACAATTTGTAAAACTAACCCCTGAAACATAGCTTTCCCCACAACACGCCAGCTGTGGGGGAAGCTATGTTTAAGGGGTTCTATGTTCAGTTACTTATGAATAACCCGGTATACTGAGCACAATATATAGGGCTCCTAATATTGAGAATTTTGCATGGTACTATAATGTTTATGTAGACAGGTAAAGTTTTGTATTCATGAAGAAAATTAAGTCATAATTAAGTCATAAATTAAGTCAAAATTAAGGCAATCAGGATCCAGAGTTTGCTGAATTTTCTTTAATTTGTCCATTATTAAGATTATTTATAAATTTACATTCATTTTTTTGGCATAACTATATAAATTTGCATTCAGTTTTTACCTTATTCTAAGAACCTACTGGGAAGAAATTGTACTATATTTGTCAAATTGAGTATAAGGCAAATTAAGGCAACTGGCATTCATTTTGGTTGATCCCATTTGCGCATTGTTAAAACTGACCTTATGCTAAAAAAAACTGATTGCTATTTAATCTTTTAAATGCTTGTATACCAGTACTTGTTTAAAACTTGTGTAGCATATGCTTATGCCCTAAAACTAAAATGTAGCCCTGAGAGTATGTTGCTTTACATTGTAAATCAGGTACTTGTGAATTCAGTAGTATTTTATATTAGTTTTCATTTCAATTATAGAGAAGTGTGCAATTAAGGCATTGCAAATACAAATCCTGGCTTTGGAAAGCATTTAGCACATAAAATGATGATCTTTGAGCAGAATTAGCTGTCTCGTCTGTAAATTCCAGACATCGAACTGTCCTGTAAATATTGTTCACGCCTTTATTATGTAATTCCTAATGCTGCATTATTTGTGCTTCAATTAACGATTGTTGATACACATGTTGCAGTATTTTTTTTTAGAAAATATCCAGGGCGGTTTTTTGATTTGATTTGTACATAGAATTTGCAATGCGAAATTCAATATATACATGGCAACAGCTATGTATCCTAACTTACAAGCTCGAAAATTGCATTTATGGGCAAATGGCCTATTATTAGATTTGAAATAAACCTGGGAAATTCGTAGCAGCGGTTATTTATGCAGGATTGCCATGCACTTGAAAAGTCAGTCAAAAGTTAGGCAGGTGTACTACTTGTACATGTCTTTAAATTTCAGGCATTAAGATTTCTTGAGTGTCAAAGAACTACATGTATTGTCACTGAACACTGAAATTATATCAAAATTTTGAAAAAAAATGGGGGGGGGGGGGGATAAAGTCAAATTTTAGTGCAACATGCAAAACTTAAAATTTCATAAAAGTACAGGCCTGGTAAGATTTAAGGGGGCTGTCCACACTTTTAAAAAATGCATGCTCCTATGGGAATCTCCATGTTAACTAACGGTACATATTAA